>MU913301.1:17326-31690 GCA_036418165.1 Cooperia oncophora | reverse complement strand
GTGGATAAGAGTGCAACTACCACGCCACTGACTGTTATTTTGTAATAATATTAATGAATTACTCCAATGGGCCAATGGGCAGCTTGTTTCACGCCATCATGAACTAAGCATAAGCAAAGCTCACTGAACATATACACGGTGAGAATGGTTCAAGTCGCACTCTTATCCACGAAAAAACCGATCCACAAAACGTGAATGGGCAATACACAAACGCGAGAAACGTTAGTATGCGCGTGTATTGCCGACAATTCACGCAGCGTTCAATGTTTAATTTCCTCCTGATAATGCTACAAAAATACAAAATGCACAAAGAGATCTTTATTTGTGTTCCCCACATATTCAAAAACACAACAACAAAAGCACGTAGTGAATAACTTGTGCACATGGCAGAACCCGGGCGCCTCCCGCCATCCAAAGACTGCGCCATACGAAATTTGGAAACGGTTAACTAAGAGTAACAGTTACCTCGATGAACCTTCCTCCATAAAACAAGCTATCACAAAAGGGGTTGCGAAGATCCAAATCTGAAAATACGTGTGAAAAGGAAATATTCCTAACGGAACCATTTTAAAAACTTGGGCAACCACGAGTCTAAAAAAATACGAAATAAGAGAAATTTATCTTAATTCGAGTTTAAATATATTACAGTAAGTTATGGTAGCATTTAGATTTATTCTATAAAACATTTGGTTAACCATAAGCTTGGTTATTAATCATTATTACACGGGGTCAACATAAGGAGATAGTTTGGTTTCCGTTTCGCACGTGCCCTTAGACGGAAACCAAACGAGTTGTATATCCTTCTTCTGTGCTCGTCAGTAAGGGAAAGAAGGAACAATGAGTTTATATGGTAATAATTATGGTATTGATGCCATGATATATGGACAATTTATGACTTTGTATGACTGTAACTAACTCTATTTGTTATAAAAACAGTTGGATTATTATCTTATTGGTGATTCAAGTTATATTATGAAAGTGCAAAGTTTCGATTAGTTTTCGTTTGTTTTGTTGCAAAATGAAGAAAGGAACATTTGCGGATCAGTTCTTTACAAAGAAAAAATAAAGGGAATTTTTATTTTAAAATTTAATATTATTAACGTGTCTTATCATTATAATTATTTACCTATTTGAACTTTACAAAACTCTGGACTTACATTAAGTGTGTCTTGTTATCCTTCTCCTATCCTGTAGCTTCTTTCATGAGGATGGCTACTCTTCGTAGAAACATGTGAATAAATGAAATGAACTCGTGGCTTAACTTGATAATACTTGATATTAGATAATATCATTCTTGTGTTGTTTGAGTTCATTTTCATTTTTATCGGCTACTGCTGCATCGGTCGGTTACACTGATGGTAAGCTCCTCGTCTTTTGTTGTTTGTTTAATTTACATTATTCTATTAGGATCTATTGGAACTTTTTATCTACGTCATTTAAATAAAGTTTGTAGTACTTTTCAGTAATGAAAGTGATTTTTTAATTACTTTTGTTTCAAAGAATTAGCTTGGGTTGTATTCTAACGTTTTATTGTTTTTTGTTTACTTATGTGGGCATCTTTTTTCTTCTTTCTCGAGTCTAATTCTCTTTTTTTACTTCTTGCTTTTTTATATTTTCTATTTTTATTTTATTTTTTTATTTTTTCCCCGGTACATGTGTATTCATTGAGCTAAATTTCTTTGTTGTATGTTTTAGTTGTAAATTAAATTTGTGATGTTACTTAGAAGGGTTTTGATTAGAGCATTCATAATTAATAAACATAAAAAATTTAATGATAATAACAACATCAAGAATACAGTCAATATGAATATACCATTAATATATGCAATTCCAAAACTACACAAGTCTCCTATAAAATTTAGATACATCACAGGAGCCAAAACTAGTAGCCTAAAACCTCTATCTATGACACTTACAAAACTGTTAACATTCATAAGGAATCATTTCTTGAACTACAATAATTGTATAAAAAGCAGAAACAACCAATTCATAGGCTATTGGGCAATCAACAACATAAACATAAGTCAACAACTACAAAATTTAAATTTGAAAAACATGAAACTTTTTTCAGCAGATTTTACTAATATGTTTACTAACCTTCCACATACACATATATTACACAACATTAAAGAAATACTCAAAATTTGTTACAAAAACAGCAATAAAAAATACATAGCTAGCAATGGATATAAAATCTTCTATACAAACAACACAACATTCAAGAACTACAATTACTACTCTATCATAGACATAATATTCTTACTACACTATTTACTGAAAAACAGTTATTGCAGGTTTTCAGAATACTTGTTTATACAGAAAACAGGAGTACCACAAGGAAGTAATGTTAGCCCATTTAGCACACTGACACTGTCCTACTTTGAACACATCTATTCCATTAATCATTACAACTCCAATGAACTAGAAATCAAACCATATAGATATATGGATGACATTCTAATAATACATAATGACAGTACAACAAATATTATAAACAAACTTAAAGAAATCTACCATGACATCCTCAAGCTTGAAGTCACGAATAGCAATGATTACAGTTGTAATTATCTAGACTTAGAAATAACTATTCATAATGACAAAATCAGTACAAAAATGTACAATAAACAGAGACAGCTTCAACTTCTCTATTAAAAAATTTCCAAACTACAATACAAATATTTGCGTTGACCACATAAAATTTAATACTATATATGCAGAAATTCTAAGAACAACACGTACATGCACCAACAAAAAAGATTTTATAGATAGATTAGAATACACACTTAAGCAACTCATTGAATCAGGATACAACACAAATATATTCATAAGTAGTCTTATGAAATGTCTAAATCAAAAAAGACCCTTCTGATAACATTACAAGAATTTTTAATTTACAAATTAACAAACATACACAAAGAACTTTAGCTTCAATGATCAAATGTACACGCGGCAAAACTAGTAACAAAAAACAAGAAGTAAAAGAATCTCCGGACAGATATTAGACACCCGGAGCAAAGACAAAACAGGCCATGCCTGCACATCAGTATAAACAATATAAAACAATAACAGTCTTAGAATACAAACCCAAGCTAATTCTTTGCAAAAACACAGTAATTTAAAACAATCACCTTTCATTACTTGAAAAGTTTCACTATAAATTCGGTCATTTAAATGACGCGTGTAGGGGACAAAAGTTCAAAATTAAATCCTCAATAAAAAATGTAAATAAACAAACTCAACATAACGCTAGCCTCTTATATTAATTCTTCTACCTATACATCAAGAGCTCCCGCGCCAGACTTAGCCTCCACTACCGAACTGAGGCTGCTAGCCATACCTTCTGTGGTCGACGCCTCACAATGAGGAAAATGAAAATTGATTCTATCATACACAGCAAGAATGATATTTATCTAACTAGTCAAGTATTATCAAGTTCATAGCCTACGAGTTCATTTTCCATTTTATTCCACCATGTTTCTACGAAGAGTAGCCATCCTCATGAAAGAAGCTACAGGATAAGTCACCAAACAAAGTCATCAATTGTCATATATCATCATCATAATAATTATTACCATACAAACTCATTGCTCCTTCTTTCCTTACTGACGAGCACAGAAGAAGGATATACAACTCGTTTGGTTTCCGTCTAAGGGCACGTGCGAAACGGAAACCAAACTATCTCCTTATGTTGACCCCGTGTAATAATGATTAATAACCAAGCTTATGGTTAACCAAATGTTTTATAGAATAAATCTAAATGCTACCATAACTTACTGTAATATATTAGACACACTTTCATCATACAGCAGCTCGAGGGAAACCCGACGCTGTGTGGTGTTAGTACCTATTAAGGGTCTCACTAACTTAATACCAAAAACTTTAATAACTCTAGCATAATTCTCTCCTCAATTCAAAGCTGACATCATCCTGACATACAAATAATTTTAAGAAAATAGCTCACTTCCCTATCATTAATATTTCCATCATTAATATTTCCATAAATATACTTAAGACTATAGATCATTATACAGTGACTCATTCAGCCTTCGACCAAAGGTCGTTAAACGTCTTGCAGACTTGCAGACGTACTCTTCGTACCGACCAATGGTCGACTTACGTCGTATAGACGTCCTCTTCGTTTCCGACCAATGGTCGCCATACGTCAAACTGACGTAAACTCTAATAACTGATTCTTTAACAAATTAAGCACACAATTACTTTATCTTGAATAGACACAGCAATTCCACATAAATATAGATAAAAATACAAGAGAATTCATCCATAATGATTTAATACAAGTATCAGCAAGTCACCATAATCAGAATTCAGCAATTAGCAATACATACAATGATGCACCCGAGGATAAATCTCGTATGCCAATTGACCTGTATCCTCTTGGTTCACTGAATTTTTCAACCCGGGAATTAATTCCAGCGCTATTTAGATGTTGTTCTGCAATTCTAGAATGAGTAACCAAACTAATAACACTCTCCTGTATATTAGGTCATCCCATTCAAAGTGGCCGACACATATAGAGGAATGGCAGAAAAGCAAAGGGGATAGAGCAGCGGGCTACTATACCATTTGGAAGCTAGTACCTTAAGCTGTGTATCTGTGAAATTTGGCGAACCTAGCCTCTGAAGAAGTTCTCGAGAAATTGAAGAGAAGCCCGAGTGGTGAAAATCGGCGCCGGTTTTTCAAATCAGACGTCATAAAAAGGGAAAGTGCGCTGCACAAATTTGACCTGCGCCGGACCATAGTTGTGTGTAAGGGTGTTCTCGAAAACACACGGTGGAAGATCTGGTTCAGGAGCCCGTACAAGGAAGAAAGGAAAAAAATTTGTTGTCGTGGGTGGTCCCATAATATTCATCCTGCCGCCAAAAAACGGCTGCGCTACTCTGTGGGATGAAGTTAGGCACTGAATATCTGATCACAGAGCCTGGACCCTTGTCGAGCTTCCCCGCGAGTCTGACATCCCAGCTGCAACTGCTGCCCGAGTTATGTCCGATAAACGGAGGATGGTCAAGAGGGTGCGCATGGGTACCCAATTTTCTTATAGAAGCACGAACGCAGTACCGATTCTATACCTCCAGCAGTAATGTTCTCAGCATGAGATGTCACTCACAACTGTGAAAACGCACCCGGCCCTAGATGAAATATGGGTGGTCTCGGACCTCGAGTCGAAACTCACAATCGTCAATTTTCTATGAATGCAGATGAGAAGCCGCCCGAGTTCTACCATGAAGAGTTACGTGGGCGCAAGTGGATGATCATCATAGCAAAGGATTCCCACACTGTGGCTTTCAAGCGGCTCTATACAGAGGACAAATCCGTCACTGTTTGGCGTGCGATATTGTCCTGGTTCTCGGCATCAGATCGACAACATGGGATAGCTACCACACAACTTACTAGGCCACGTCGCCCGATTGCTCGTCTAGTACCCAGACCCCCGAGTAACTGTATTGTAGATCAGTGCTGGGACACAAACAATACTGAGACCTGAGTTCAATCGTCCCATTCGCCCGTCATAAAGCCATGCGATTACAACTGTTCTATTCAGTAGAGAGTACTCTTCGACGGCAGACGCTACAATGTTTTGTCATTTGCCGAAATTGGCAACAACAGCAATTTACTCACACTTGTTGAAAAATCGAAGGTACCAGAGGTCCAAAGGCCCTCGGGGCACTGGGAGCGGGTCATTGGTGAAGGAGGGATTTACTCATCCTAAAGCTAAAATATCACTTTTCTATCTATTCTCCTCTTTGTTTTATTCAAAAAAACCATCGGCCACTTTGAATGGGATGACCTAATATTAACTCTATTGGTAATAAGTTATTTAATACTCACTAAAATTAACTCACATCGTTAGATAACTGAGTAGAATCCTCACAATTATCGAATACCATGTCAGTCTAAATAATTTGACAGTCAACTTCTACATTCACAAAAGGAACTCAAACAACACTACTAATAATAAAATCACTCACTTCGGTAACACATTCAAGTTGAGGCAATTTCATACAGCACTCAGGCTTACGTTCACCATTCCGTTAAAAATTAAGTAATACCAAATATTCACCAAATGTTATTCATATATATGTATTTATAAATAAATGTATAAAATTAGTTACTCACAACGAGCATTGCTCTTTCATGGTCGCTTAGAAGTTCTTCAACTGGGATGCCTTTCCAGTCAGGCAAAGAGATACCAAGCTTTACTACTGCTAATGCAGATTTCATTGACTGAAAGGGAAATCTTTCAAAAAAAATCACTAACCAAGTTTTTCCCTATATATATGTATCCTTTCTTTACAGACATATCTGGCGGTGCAATGTTTTTACTCAAGTAAAGCGAACGCCGACACTCCTGTGCGATGCGCAGTAGACAATCTAAATACGAAGACTATACATGCCACTACGCATGTTTTCATAAATAAGTAAAGTTATTACCCCAGATTGTTCTCATCGGTGTTTTTAAGGGTCAATTCTTTTAGCACAGCTATTTTCGATCCTTTTTCCTTGTTATACTGTGATAATTTTTTCCTGCCCTCACTCATAAAATAGCGCCAAAAATCATATGAAACCTTTGCCTGAATAATTTCTAAGTCTCCCATCTAATTAAACACACTATTTCAAATCAAGACATACACGTATAGCTGGGATACCACGATGTAATCCTGCGATTACTGGCCAAGTGAAAGCTGCAGTTTTGATTCAGAATAGCTAAAATTTTCAAAAATCCATAAATAATAAGAAGCACTCATACAATATTAATAAGTAGACATACAATTAATAATCATACCGTTAACATACCCTAAAATGGAATGAGCGAAGTGAGCTAGCAATCGATCCAAACGCCACTTGTTTTTGTTCTCCAAACCTGTGATTCTGACCCACTCGAGTAGTACTTTCTTGTTCTGACATTCTCTTGGAGTGTGAAAATTCTGCATGCGCTTCGCATTAGTTGCATCCTAAAAAATAATACTTAATACTAATAATATTCACTTACTTAGATACAATTCATATCATTATAAAAAACGAATTAGTACCAGAACACCAAAGTGTTATACAATATTCACACGTGTTACTTTGCCCAATTTACTCAATAATATAAGTAATTCTTCATCTACTTAGATCAGAAACAGTATTATATAAAAAGCTATATAGACTCAAATTTGAACTATTACGTTGACACTTTCCTTTCCAGAAATTGAACCTTGACAATTCATTATCCGTTTTCTTTTTTCTTTCTCGCCTCTTTCATTTAAAGACACAAATCCTTCAACCATTCCTTAAACACGGGGCCCATACCCGCTTTAGAATAGGGACATCTTATTGAGTAGGTTAAGCAAGGTGGGATATTCTAGCACTAGGCGGTAAGTTACCACGCCTCAAAGGGTTCTACAAACCCTTTTTTTCTACCGAATAAAAGATCCTATCATACAAGTCTCGAAAGCTAGTAATAGGCTTGCAAAGTGCTTAGACCAATTCTTCAAAACTTCCCCCTAGTATGGTGGCGCTTGGGCCCGCTCACATTACTCCATTACGGATCATTACACACAATTATAAGCTAGGCAACACAGTATTATGTTGAACAGACTTTTCACAAATGCAAAAGTAAACGAAATACTCATTATTACAACCTGGAATCTAATTTTCAGGTATACTCGCTTCATGTGAGATACTATATGTAATACAGATTGTATAAAGGTTTAATTATATACGACAGACAAAGTTATGATCATATTCTATATACTTAATTCTCACAACAGCGTACAATTTGAAAATTAACCACTTTTACCTGGAAATCAAGCAAATGTTGCAGTAAAAAACGTATATTATATTGTCTTTAACTGCTTAGAGTGCGGACAACAATATGTAGGCTTAACTACAAGAAGACTGAAAGATAGAATAAACGAACACACATACCATATAAATAAAAACGATTCTCATAAGTACATATACAAACATTTCAATGAAAAATGCCGTAAGAAACTTTTTTCCTTCACAATACTAGACAATCTCCAAGAAAATGAGGATAAAACAATTTTGCAGAATAAAGAATCTTTCTGGATTAAGCTATTAGTCACGGCATTTCCATTTGGAAACAATGATAACATAAAAACATATGGGAATATATCTGACATTATTAACCCTCTCACACATAAACCAGAACATCCATATTTCAGTTTGAGGACAAGAGTTGCCTCGATGAACTTTCTCGTCGAAAAAAAAAACAAGCATCCGCAAAAGAGGTTGCGCAATACCGAATCTGAAAAGAAGATTGAAAGGGAAATAAAAAACAATTCTCATTGAAAGCAAGCCTGAAACGTTTCTCAAAACTAAGGTAGCCACGATCTGAAAAAATACGAAATGAAGAGAAAGTTTCCTACAAAATAAGAAAAATTTACCTAAGTTGAAATAAAAGCAATAGTCATTTCGATGAACTTCCCTGTTGAAAAGAAACAAGCATTCACAAAGGAGAAGAATACAAATCTGAAAAAAGGTTCGAAAGGGAAATAAAGAGAAACATAACTCATCAACGAAACGTTTTTCAAAACTCAAGGAAAGGAAGAAGTAAAAAAGAAGAGAAAGAACAGGAACATTAAACATGACAAGTATGAACGCGGCCCTATTTAATTTCATTCATTCCAATCGCGCAATCCAACTCGCGCGAGCTCGATCGCACGATCGCGGAGTCTAAACGCGCTGTTACTGGGGCGATCAATCAATGAACTTGGCCCGTTTGAAGCCACTTGGGAATGCCCTTCTGTCCAAATGCCCTTCTTCTTTGCTCACCTCATTCTATCTAGACCGTGCCATATATTTCATTGCTTATGCCGGCCGTTGGTCTTTTTCATTTTCATTTCCCCAGCTCCAACTCGGGCTATGTGGCCTATGGGACATTATCGAGAAAGCGACTATGATAGAATGGTTTAAAATGTTGAATGTGTTATGTGACGCGTTGTGTATGTGCATGTTGTTGTTTTATCTGTTTGTCTAATTACTTCTTAATCTGGGGCTTGATTTAATTCTCTTAACTTTCAACATTGCGGCAGCTATTAGTGCCACAAAATCAATAAAGAACTAATTTCGTTCATGTAAAAATAGAAATAAGATACAACTTTAGCTAATGTAATTTTAGAGACATGCCATCAAGTGTGCTTGAAGATTTTATGCCATGTACATCAGCAACACGGTTCGATACTCTACTTGGCATACCTCTTCAGCGCCCAAAGCAAATCGTCTTCCATTGAGAACGAGAAAAATCTTGGGTTGATGTAAGTTTTCGATCTTTCATGAAGCACAACATCGTTCACGCATAACTTGGAACGCGGACATACATGGATTGGAAAACTGGGAGGATTCTTTTCCGCAAATTTTCCACACGTCTACTATACTGAAAACAATCGCGTCGCTGATTTCGGTCCGAGAATTTACTGCAGCTCGATCATTAATCTCCCTCCACTACACTGCTCACATTTTCATCCAGAAATCTCGAAAGCTTTCCCTACACACCTATGCCACTTGTGGAAAGAATTGATAGAGGTGCTGATTAATCTCTCTATGGCACACGCCGCGTAGCCGTCTTCCGTTCAGAACGAGGAAATCTTGGGTTGACGTAAGTTTTCGACCTTTCATAGAGCACAGTATCGTTCACACATGACTTGGGATTGGAGAACTGGAGGAATTCCTTCAATCCGAGGATTAATTTCAGCTCGATCAGGGTTCCCTTCACTACATTGCTCACATTTCCATGCAGAAGTCTAGAAGCGTTTCCATCACAACCATTCCTCTTCTGGCAAGTATTGAAACACCGAGGCGCTGATCAACATGGAAACGCTGCGCACTCTTCCATTCAGAGTCCAGCGACACTTATGAAATATGGATCTACGAAAAATGGAACTTATATAGACGAAAACTAAGTTGCCAAAGCATTTGTCCCATTCCGGTGAAGAATGTAAGAGTGGTGATATATGAGCCCTCAAGAATCAAGAATGAATGGCTCTCTTATTTTCAGCAATTTCGCAGAAGAGGAGTCTGGGACGATACATTTTGAGCCTGTGCTTGGTAATAACTGGATTCATGTTATAAACACAGATTGCTACGTTACAGAGTACCACCGATAGTGAGCACTGACTACTGTAGCATAAATGAATGACGGGAACCTCGCTCGATTTTGCAAAGGTCTCGATCTTAATAATGCATCTCACACTGCAAATAAAGTGACATTACAAAATAGATTTATCGTAGATGTTGACGAGAGTGGGACGTTGACAGCACCACTGCAAATAGCTTTCACTGAGGACTTGGCCGAAATGCAACTGTGACCTCAGGTGTTCTTTTATCTATGCGCATGCAGTTCAAGCGCCTATGATGAAAGAGCCTAATCTTACCTAATACCAGTCATTTTTGACATGCAGAGCAATCGTTCCCCAACATCAAAGTTGTAGACCGAACAGAACCGCCGAAGCACCACTGCCTCGAACACCGCCACAAAAGTAGATAATGTGTGCTTAATATCTGGCACTTCCTTTTAAACACTTCAACTTTTAGTCGAAAATTCACTACATTAGGAAAATCAGTAGCTCCTATCACCAGCGCAAAGCAAAGGCGTCTGAAATCAGCAAAGTAACTCCTACGGAGAGAAGTAGCTCAGAAGGTAAGAGGCAACACACAGGTGTCACTGCCACGAAATTAAAGGCATCTACATGGCACGAGCTGAAGAAAGCTGTATTCTTTGTTTACAGCCGTTTCCTACTGCAGAAGTGAGGTTGCAAAGTGGTTCTCGCAATTTCATTTGTCTTCAGAAGCGAGGACCTTGAACAAACTTAGCGACTAGAGAAGTCGATCGGTTAATTCGAGAAAGCGGCGAGGAGAGTGCTGGAAAATATTTGCTATTCTAGTGACTCCGGCTAAGGAGTGCCCTGCATTTCCGTATTTCCACATCAGCTATTTCAGTGTTGCCGTTATATCAGCTATATCCGCTATAGCCACAACATGCAACGAGACAGGGAGACTTATAAGGAAGTGCCCCCTCTTGTTCCGGTCTCCGGGACGAGAAGGTCGAAACGTTAGGCCAATAAAAGGTGTCATCTAAAAAACCTCGTTTGGCAGAAGTAACTGAATATTAGACAGGTTTGGGTTTGAACCGTTCACACCTGTTCAGTTCACCGTGGAAGATGACTCATCACCGGAGAATAAGCGTCGACTACCGGCTAAAGCCACTCAATCGTCGAACCTTAGGTCGTTGAACATGGCTGTTTTCTCCCCGACGAGCTCTCACTTTGACTTCATGAGGCACATGACCACCCTCATTTCCCCTTATAATCCAGGCCAGGCACCAAGTTATAAGTCGCTCATCGTTTAAGATAGGAAGTGGGTCTCCTGTAATATACTATAAGGAAGAAATAACCAGGACGGACTCCGTCGTCAAGGAAGCTACTGGAGCCCTCTTGAAGTCGGAGACTTCTGTTGTTATGCTTGTGGTTTGAAATATTAGCAAGAGAATGGTAGGCAAAACATAAGCAGCAGTCTACGAGGAGCAGAACCGTTGTCCTTCTGCCCTACCTTCAATACTTTTCTGTTCTGTCGAAAATTGGTGGTTGGTTCCAAGCGCAAATGCTGTCTCTAAGGATATCGTAACTCACACAACTCTTCGAGATATATTTGGATCGAACCTTTCATCTTTTCCTGGCGTTTCGGCGTAGTCGTCTTCTAGAATTTTCAGGAAATGAACGCTGCCCTGCTAAACTCCCACTCCACCCTGGCGAATCCAGCAAGGTGGCCGAAACATAACAGAGAATCTCTCACATTGCGAGAAATTCACCACTTTTCCTCCACCGTGTTTCATAGTGGCACGGAAGAAAGTTGTCAGTGTGCTGCTGACTTTGGAGATTGAGTAAATATTTTGACAACAAATATCTTCATTCATGACTCGACAACCTCAACTTCCTAAATCAACATCCCATGGAGTTCCAATCTCGCCATTTCGGGTCAGCATTGATTACCAAATTTCCTTTGTCGCAATGACCAATGCGTCGCTTCTTAAAATTACGCTGTACGCTACAAAGTCAGCTCAAAAACTATGAACAGTTAATGAAAACGAGCTTGGAGTCGATAGAACATCCTTCGAAAAACTATAGCCCGTAGCTACTATACATCCTTGAGGTTGCATGTAACGGAGTGGATCCCTATCTGGTCTTTGAAGTACGCGATTCTGTAGCTTAGCAGTATTCAGTACCACCTCACAAAAGCTTGCAGAAGCACGCTTTTGAGCAGCTCAGCCTTGAGTGGTAGCGAAATGAAAAGGGTGGCGGGGAATAAGCTTAGTGCGTCGTAGTAGTTTCTCGGGAGACCGCACCGAATCTGGAGTTCTTTGAACCAATGACTGGAGTTCGCCAGCGAGGCCAGTTTCAGCCAGCCCAGTCTGTAATCAGAACTATTCTCCTCGGGATTGAGCTGGTCAGCATCGAGTCCACTCAAAACAGCCCCGATAAGGAGGATCGGCCTGAAGGCGAAGCCGGCGATCGCGATGGCCCTCCCTCTCATGGAAAACTTCTCACCGGGACCCACTTCACACCCGGAAGGAGGATCGGCCGGCGAAGCCGGCCGATCCGACTGGCCCTCCCTCTCATGGAAAACTTCTCACCGGGACCCACTTCACACCCGGAAGGAGGATCGGCCGGCGAAGCCGGCCGATCCGACTGGCCCTCCCTCTCATGGAAAACTTCTCACCGGGACCCACTTCACACCCGGAAGGAGGATCGGCCGGCGAAGGCCGATCCGACTGGCCCTCCCTCTCATGGAAAACTTCTCACCGGGACCCACTTCACACCCGGAAGGAGGATCGGCCCTCCCTCTCATGGAAAACTTCTCACCGGGACCCACTTCACACCCGGAAGGAGGATCGGCCGGCGAAGCCGGCCGATCCGACTGGCCCTCCCTCTCATGGAAAACTTCTCACCGGGACCCACTTCACACCCGGAAGGAGGATCGGCCGGCGAAGCCGATCCGACTGGCCCTCCCTCTCATGGAAAACTTCTCACCGGGACCCACTTCACACCCGGAAGGAGGATCGGATCCGACTGGCCCTCCCTCTCATGGAAAACTTCTCACCGGGACCCACTTCACACCCGGAAGGAGGATCGGCCATGGAAAACTTCTCGCCGGGACCCACTTCACACCCGGAAGGAGGATCGGCCGGCGAAGCCGGCCGATCCGACTGGCCCTCCCTCTCATGGAAAACTTCTCACCGGGACCCACTTCACACCCGGAGGACTGGCCCTCCCTCTCATGGAAAACTTCTCACCGGGACCCACTTCACACCCGGAAGGAGGATCGGCCGGCGAAGCCGGCCGATCCGACTGGCCCTCCCTCTCATGGAAAACTTCTCACCGGGACCCACTTCACACCCGGAAGGAGGATCGGCCGGCGAAGCCGGCCGATCCGACTGGCCCTCCCTCTCATGGAAAACTTCTCACCGGGACCCACTTCACACCCGGAAGGAGGATCGGCCGGCGAAGCCGGCCGATCCGACTGGCCCTCCCTCTCATGGAAAACTTCTCACGGGACCCACTTCACACCCGGAAGGAGGATCGGCCGGCGAAGCCGGCCGATCCGACTGGCCCTCCCTCTCATGGAAAACTTCTCGCCGGGACCCACTTCACACCCGGAAGGAGGATCGGCCATGGAAAACTTCTCGCCGGGACCCACTTCACACCCGGAAGGAGGATCGGCCGGCGAAGCCGGCCGATCCGACTGGCCCTCCCTCTCATGGAAAACTTCTCACCGGGACCCACTTCACACCCGGAAGGAGGATCGGCCGGCGAAGCCGGCCGATCCGACTGGCCCTCCCTCTCATGGAAAACTTCTCACCGGGACCCACTTCACACCCGGAAGGAGGATCGGCCGGCGAAGCCGGCCGATCCGACTGGCCCTCCCTCTCATGGAAAACTTCTCACCGGGACCCACTTCACACCCGGAAGGAGGACTGGCCCTCCCTCTCATGGAAAACTTCTCACCGGGACCCACTTCACACCCGGAAGGAGGATCGGCCGGCGAAGCCGGCCGATCCGACTGGCCCTCCCTCTCATGGAAAACTTCTCACCGGGACCCACTTCACACCCGGAAGGAGGATCGGCCGGCGAAGCCGGCCGATCCGACTGGCCCTCCCTCTCATGGAAAACTTCTCACAGGGACCCACTTCACACCCGGAAGGAGGATCGGCCGGCGAAGCCGGCCGATCCGACTGGCCCTCCCTCTCATGGAAAACTTCTCACCGGGACCCACTTCACACCCGGAAGGAGGATCGGCCGGCGAAGCCGGCCGATCCGACTGGTTTTCATAATTCGTTTCTACTCA
>MU913301.1:4761-17226 GCA_036418165.1 Cooperia oncophora | reverse complement strand
TCCTCGGGATAAGCTGGTCAGCAATTCCAGTCTGCGAGTCGTCAAAAAGATGTATGCGTGAGTTTGTAAAAGCAGGTTTCGTCTGGGAAAACGCTGTCAAAAAGGAAATTAGTGGCATATGTGCATCCTATACGATGGCTAAAGAAAGGGTTGTTGCCATTGATCGTTCCTTTACGATACGCTGTTTCTTGACACTCCTCTCAGAAAGTGTACTGCGGACACGTGCAGGGCACGTTTAGGGTGTGTCAGACTGCACCTGCAAGCTCTTCGCTACCACTACGTGTATGGTGCTGCTAGAGCCTAGAAAAACTGAGCTTGCCATCCCAGATCACACTGAGGGCATGAATGAAGACCTCTGCTTCATTACCCTCCCACGCCATTGCAAAGCCTTTTCGCGTGGGTGAAAGTGCTGCACCATAGTTATGTTATGTTATGTTTATTACGCTGCATAAGGCAAACGTGAGAGAGAATAGAACAAACAAAGAACGACGAAAAGAAAATCATTGAAAATAGTAAAGACAACGACACATCAAACTCGGAAAATATGCTTGCTACTGTATCAAGAAAATATCAAACTCATTAAAGTGGAATGACGCGACTCGAGCTGGCAACGATCCGAGATTCAATGCTGGTCAAGTGAGAAATTCTAAAGTCAATCTCAAAAACTACTATCACTACTATATATAAACGGCAACGTCTGTACGTTTGTCTGTTTGTCTGTCTGTCCGGAAATTCGGAATCACCTGAAGAACCAGTTGGAAGGGGCGGGTCAAGGGTGGGTTGGGTAGGGCATGGGTCAAGATGTACGGAACACACATGAACTGAGCTAAGCTCCGCCCACTGTGGGCGGGGCATGCGCACGTTTGTGAGCTACATAGTTCAAAAATTCGTAGTTCGGTTCTAGAAGATCCCGGAGAGCGGAAATTGTGGGAAAAGATAAACAGTCAGTTGCGGTAAGAATGAGGGAATCACACCCGTGATGGGCGAGGCGTGCTATAGGTGGGCGGTGCTCGCTACAGAACTTTCAAAAATTCGTAGTTCGGTTCTAGAAGATCCCGGAGAGCGGAAATTGTGGGAAACGATAGGCAAACAGTTGGGACGGATCGATCGCGCCGGGGATCGATTTGCATAGATCTGTCGGACGCAAGGAGGCTATAGCCGGATGGTGCAACCGGGCTATTTGCGATAATTTGTTACGATTCCCCCCCGCCCGAAATGTCGTGTGACAAAAACCCTCAAAACGATACCCGCAAATACTCCAGAAACGGGACCAGTAAAGTGAAACTGAGGCAATGGTTGGCGTTGGGCAGATGAGTTAGTTCAGGAATAGGATACGTAGGAGTATACGAAACGCGTAGGCACGCGCGTCGCCAATAGTTTCATAAATTCGGTTAACAAACACCAAAAAAACAATTGCTGGCATAATCGCAGGAATGCGGCTATTGTGCCATAGATGAAATGGGGGTCAAAATCAAGCGTTCATAAAACGTGTTTATTTATTTGTTTATTTACCTACTATTTACTGCACAACAATTTAGGTAAATGCATATTCCTACTTCAGTTCATACACTAATCATCCAATACCGACAGACCACACATCGACTATACAGTAGTTTCACAGTTGTTTACCATTGGGAGGGTACATCATCACTACTATATATAAACGGCAACGTCTGTACGTTTGTCTGTTTGTCTGTCTGTCCGGAAATTCGAATCACCGCAGAAACCAGTTGAAGGCGGGTGCAAGGGTGGTTGGGTAGCGGATGTCAAGATTACGGAACACACATAAAACTATGCAAGCTCCGCCCACTGTGGGCGGGGCATGCGCACGTTTGTGAGCTACATAGTTCAAAAATTCGTAGTTCGGTTCTAGAAGATCCCGGAGAGCGGAAATTGTGGGAAAAGATAAACAGTCAGTTGGCGGATGAAATGAGGGAGTCACACCCGTGATGGGCGAGGCGTGCTACAGTGGCGATGCTCCTACAGAAACTTCAAAAATTCGTTAGTCAGTTTCCTAGAAGATCCCGGAGACGCAATTGTGGGAACGATAGGCAAACAGTTGGCGGACGGAATGAATGAAGCACACCCGCGATGGTTAGGGCGTTCGCCGAAATGAACGGTGCCGTGGACAAAAACCCTCAAAACATACCCGAAAAACTCCAGGAAACGGGGAGTAAGTGAAACTGAGCAATGGTTGGCGTTGGGCAGATGAAGTTAGTTAGGAATAACCGTAGGGAGTATACCAAACGGTTGCACCGCACTGCAATAGTCATAATTCGGTTAACAAACACACAATGGCATAATCGCAGGTGAAATGGGTATGCTCCATAGTGATGGGGGTCAAAATCAAGGGTTCATAAATCAGTATGTTTATTTATTTGTTTATTTACCTACTATTTACTGCACAACAATTTAGGTAAATGCATATTCCTACTTCAGTTCATCACTAATCATCCAATACCGACAGACCACACATCGACTATACAGTAGTTTCACAGTTGTTTACCATTGGGAGGGTACATCACTACTATATATAAACGGCAACGTCTGTACGTTTGTCTGTTTGTCTGTCTGTCCGGAAATTCGGAATCACCTGAAGAACCAGTTGGAAGGGGCGGGTCAAGGGTGGGTTGGGTAGGGCATGGGTCAAGATGTACGGAACACACATGAACTGAGCTAAGCTCCGCCCACTGTGGGCGGGGCATGCGCACGTTTGTGAGCTACATAGTTCAAAAATTCGTAGTTCGGTTCTAGAAGATCCCGGAGAGCGGAAATTGTGGGAAAAGATAAACAGTCAGTTGGCGGATGAAATGAGGGAATCACACCCGTGATGGGCGAGGCGTGCTACAGGTGGGCGGTGCTCGCTACAGAACTTTCAAAAATTCGTAGTTCAGTTCTAGAAGATCCCGGAGAGCGGAAATTGTGGGAAACGATAGGCAAACAGTTGGCGGACGGAATGAATGAAGCACACCCGCGATGGTTAGGGCGTTCGCCGAAATGAACGGTGTCGTGGACAAAAACCCTCAAAACATACCCGAAAAACTCCAGGAAACGGGGAGTAAGTGAAACTGAGCAATGGTTGGGCGTTGGGCAGATGAAGTTAGTTAGGAATAACCGTAGGGAGTATACCAAACGGTTGGTGCCGTTTACTCTGCGCTTCCTCATCACTGACGAGAGTGCCGTATAGAAAATTTTGCTGACTGTCTTCTAGGGGGGGGGGGGGGGGGGGGGCGGGGGGGTATATACAAGCAGTGAAACGGTAAAGTGCGGTAATCCTCAAAACAATTTTTTTCGACCATTCGCCGGCCGATCCGACTGGCCCTCCCTCTCATGGAAAACTTCTCACCGGGACCCACTTCACACCCGGAAGGACTGGCCCTCCCTCTCATGGAAAACTTCTCACCGGGACCCACTTCACACCCGGAAGGAGGATCGGCCGGCGAAGCCGGCCGATCCGACTGGCCCTCCCTCTCATGGAAAACTTCTCACCGGGACCCACTTCACACCCGGAAGGAGGATCGGCCGGCGAAGCCGGCCGATCCGACTGGCCCTCCCTCTCATGGAAAACTTCTCACCGGGACCCACTTCACACCCGGAAGGAGGATCGGCCGGCGAAGCCGGCCGATCCGACTGGCCCTCCCTCTCATGGAAAACTTCTCACCGGGACCCACTTCACACCCGGAAGGAGGATCGGCCGGCGAAGCCGGCCGATCCGACTGGCCCTCCCTCTCATGGAAAACTTCTCACCGGGACCCACTTCACACCGGAAGGAGGATCGGCCCTCCCTCTCATGGAAAAAACTTCTCACCGGGACCCACTTCACACCCGGAAGGAGGATCGGCCCTCCCTCTCATGGAAAACTTCTCACCGGGACCCACTTCACACCGGAAGGAGGATCGGCCGGCGAAGCCGCGCCGATCGACTGGCCCTCCCTCTCATGCGACAATAGGACCCACTTCCACAACCGGAAGAGATCGGCCGGCGAATGGCCGATCCGACTGGCCCTCCCTCTCATGGAAAACTTCTCACCGGGACCCACTTCACACCCGGAAGGAGGATCGGCCGGCGAAGCCGGCCGATCCGACTGGCCCTCCCTCTCATGGAAAACTTCTCACCGGGACCCACTTCACACCGGAAGGAGGATCGGCCGGCGAAGCCGGCCGATCCGACTGGCCCTCCCTCTCATGGAAAACTTCTCACCGACCCACTCACACCCGGAACACACCGCCCCTCCCTCTCATGATAACTTCTCACACGCGCGACCCACTCACACGTACAGTATTGGGAACAGCTATAAATTCTTTGTGACCTTCTTATATGTGCTCGCGGCTCTGAATGAGAAGCTAGCGGCTCTAACTCTGGTTCTCGGACAGGCTAAGAGAATTTTAGCTTGCCCACCTCTGGTCCGTGAATGCTGGATTTCAAACAAATTGAGAGGATTTGACCCTTTAGACCCGTACATGAGCTTGTAAACCATGCACACATCCGCAACCATCCGACGTGTTTCGAGGGTGGAAAGTTCAAAGTATTTGTTCCTGATGGAAGCTTTGGGAACCCTCGAATACAGGAAGCTCCTGGTTCGCAAAAGAATTTTACGAGTATAGTTATTTTGCACCTTCTCCAAGGCTAAACATCCCGTTTCTTAGTGGGAAAGAACACAGCGGCTCCCGTCTCTACTAAAGGGCGAACGTATGTTTTGTACGCCTTAAGCAGAACTGACTGTGGGAGCGAGCGCCAAGCGAGTAACGACGTCAGCTATGGTGTAGGTGTGTGTGGTTTCTCTCATTCATGCGCCGTACCTTTAATTCCTCCCAGACAGTGTGAAACGACTATCCCGCAACGAAAGAGGGATTCATCACAGTTAGGTTCGTAGTGGTATCTGATCATCGGACCATGCCCACGGAAATAGCGTTATCCGTTGATTCAAATCAACCGTGTGCGCCTGTATCAGTACACAGTACGCTACTCCAGTGGGGGACAGAAAGAGTGAATGATCTATTAAATGTACATACTCACCTACGACACGGCAAAAAATCATGACAATTTTTTTCTATTCAGCAGCTGTTGTTAGACCTACTATCCGCGAGCTCCGAGGTGGGCAGGGATTGGAAAGTCTCTTTTCCGACCATGAATTCAACTTTGAGAGCAAGAGATTATTCAGAATTCAAAATGAAGTCAAGTCTTTTTCCGTGTGACACCGTTGACGATGAGAAACTTGTTTTTCATTGAGATCTTCGACTATACCTTTTCAGAGCAACAAGACGCGCATTGAGGGATATCTATTAAGAAGAATCCGAGGGAGGCTAGGGGACGACGTGTCGTCCATACGCTGGATTCACTACAAAAACTTTATAAATACATCGAACGGTTCTGAGGATGTCCGATTGTGAGGTCTTGATAGCAGAGATACGAGCTACTTCCTAAGGTAGCGGTTAGGTGGAAAGAGAATAGCCTGAAGGCGAACTGTACATTCACCTCTAAAAACGGACCCTTCCATGTGCAAGGTGAAGGCTGCAGAGCGGCCACTTTCTTCGCTCAAAAATTCACGGGAACGGAGCTGGAGGGTGACGATTTACTAGGGCGGTCTCTATACTCCGGGCTGGCGCAGTTCGGCGCGCGAATCATATTTGGCAATTTTCCACTTCCTCATCTGAGTGTCACACGGTCTCATCTAGAATAGCCTTTTTACGTGTTTGAGTAGGTTTGAGATGCTCCGCCACCGTTTGGCTGAAGGAGCTTTGCTCCAGCTCCGCGCAGGAAGTTCACAGGTCTCATCAGGTAAGTATGCAAACAGCAACTAGTGGAGCAGTGGAAGTGCAAAATGACCCCCACCCGTCGCCGAAATGCGCTCTCCGCGTTAAATTGTGAAGCACCTTGATGCGAATATCAGTTTGATCCTGAAGCGGAGCTCGCAGTGGTGGAATCCCCAGATATAATGAGAGGACGTGATAAGTAGTGGTCGCACCTCTCCTATGCACTTTTCACACATTGCAGACCGGCGTAATGCCCGCATCGCCGAATCATTTTTCATAATTTTTCATCGGTAATTCATTAGAAATTTGTAACCTCTTCTCAATCGCTTAGTAAAAACCTTACGTAAACGAAAATTCCTTTTTACAACATGAGAAGCTGAAAAAAACCCGAATTAATCAAATAAAACACCGCCTGAAGACCAAATTGTGACACACCATGTGTGTCACGCGGTGTGGAATAGTGTTAAGCGGAGAAAGCTGCACGTTACTGTAGTTGCCGACACATGCACGCTCGCACGCAGACAAGGAGCGAGGAATGCACGGCGGCAACATTTTGTCGTAAGTGTGGTGAATGCGTAGGTATGGGCCTAAACTAAATGAAATCAGCAAAAAAGTACATTCATTGTACTGACGAGGGAATGGTAGAGTAAGTGAACGTGAGACACTGGTACCGTTCTAATCGCGTAGAGGGATCCAACGAGAACGTCTCGAAAATGTTGAGCGGCCAAAAAGAGAAGAACCCGAGGAAGACAAACACAAACAAAAAAAAAAAAAAAAAAAAAAAAAAAAAAAAAAAAAAAAAAAAAAAAAAAAAAAAAAAAAAAAAAAAAAAAAAAAAAAAAAAAAAAAAAAAAAAAAAAAAAAAAAAAAAAAAAAAAAAAAAAAAAAAAAAAAAAAAAAAAAAAAAAAAAAAAAAAAAAAAAAAAAAAAAAAAAAAAAAAAAAAAAAAAAAAAAAAAAAAAAAAAAAAAAAAAAAAAAAAAAAAAAAAAAAAGACAACAGGACTAAAAAAAAAAAAAAAAAAAAAAAAAAAAAAAAAAAAAAAAAAAAAAAAAAAAAAAAAAAAAAAAAAAAAAAAAAAAAAAAAAAAAAAAAAAAAAAAAAAAAAAAAAAAAAAAAAAAAAAAAAAAAAAAAAAAAAAAAAAAAAAAAAAAAAAAAAAAAAAAAAAAAAAAAAAAAAAAAAAAAAAAAAAAAAAAAAAAAAAAAAAAAAAAAAAAAAAAAAAAAAAAAAAAAAAAAAAAAAGGAGGAAGAGAAAAGTGGAAGCTCATTAAAAAAAAACAGTAAACACCATCCCTTCTCGTTTGTTTTCTCTTATGAGTGCTGTTTCATCACATTTCACCCCGCGAATGCAGTAGTTGAGTTTGTTCTGTGCTTTCGACAGCACGATATTCCTGCACACTGGTTCGAATCCCATCTAAGGCCAATCATTTTAGCCACAACTAGGCAGCCTTCTACTTCCAGTCCAGGGCTAATTAAAACAAAACAAGCGGCGACACATGTGGCCAGTGCTTGAGTGAAGAAATAAATAAATAGTCCAGTGTTTGCATTCATTGAAGAGTGGCCGAAAGACTCGATCGACCTATCGAATCAAAAGCCAAACAAGCAACGAGAACTGGACAAAGCCTGTTATTCCTACTCACTAGTTGATTTCCTTACATGGTGAAAGGGATAGCAGGTAAAGTTTCACTGACTTCGAGCCATATATCCCTCAGAAGAGAGGTCTACAATAGACTTCCAACAAAAAGTTTGCGCGATCAGTAGGTCCGCCCACTCAGGTAATTGGTCCATTCCTTTCAAAGTCTTTCTTGACCCAGGCCGCACAACGCCCGTCCAGTAGTGGCCCTAATTGGAAAACATAAATTAAAGAGCTTTCGCCGTTTCGCCCTTTCTTCCCTTTTTGAGATTCTATTTCCACTCAAAATCGTAGTGTCTTATTGAATGCAATATGCCCTATACAATGACTTGCGCGATCCAGCCGATGTACGAGTCAGGGTTTTTGTCCTTCCACACCATCCTGGTGCCAATTAAGCGTCTCCAGAAGGTAAAAGCCTCGGTGACCTTCAAGCAGCCCTTAATTATCTAGATCATAGTTATTTGGTTTCTTATAACTTTTTTATAGTTTCCCTTTTTTGCAACTCGACCATTGCAGCTCTCATAAAAACGCGAGCAGAATCAATAAGAACTAGCACAAGTTTGAACCCGCCCCAGATGTCTCCGATCAAGTGCGATCCATTATTGAAAATTCCGGTAGGAGAGTATTTGAGGAAGTTCTCAGCTGCGCTACCTCTCTCGCCCTAATCGGACTTTTCCTGAGCGCGCAAACTCCACTGTCTTCCCCTCCGCCATAGCACTTCAACAGGCTTCGGTCACCACCTCTCAACTCTCGCACACGCACACTCAGCCCATCACATTGTACACCTCTCATTCCAGCTTACGACGTCGATAGTGCTTCATATCGTCGCTTTACCCCGTTTTTCCTTTCACCGGAGGAGATTCAGGGCATGCCATCGCGTTGTGATAAATTCCGAAAAAATACGACCCCCCTCTCTCCTATATCTAAATGCTCTGATACGACACCTGCTTCTGCCCCCATCCTACTTATCACTTTCCTAGATTTTTCCAACTTCCTATCCTTTTTTCCAGTTTTTCCCGAAAAATTCCTAGTTTTCCCCAAAAATTTGCTGTGAGGGGGAGGGGGGTCGAAAATAGTATTGTATAGAACTATGGTGGCGCCATCAACTAGGGGGAACCGCGAAAAGTCACCAACAACCGGGAAAAATTTTTTGCCGCCGCCGTAGATCGCTCTCAAAACAAAAACGACCACCCCCGTCCCTCCAGCGACACCAACATAGGACCCCCCCCGTTGTGACTATCACAACGATGGCGTGCCCTGATTCTAACACTTCCCCGAAATTTGTGTTATCAATTTCATTATGCGGATTTAATACTTTTGTCATGAGCTTAGTACTCGGATGAGTTGGCCTCTAGTCCTATTGTTTTGAACAGATATTCTTCTCGAGAGATTCGCCTATATTAAGAGTCTTGAAGGTAATATGGATTACATTTCTCCTACAACCGATCACAAGTTGCTTGCAGACCTTTGAAGACACATGGTACGCTCAAACACATTGAGGGTGGTTTGAGACTATCATCCCCCAGCTGTCCGTGTTGTCCGTGGTCCCCCCGCTAATTCTCCGCCTTACAGCACCTTTTGCGAAGCCAGATTCCCCGTCCCTTCATAACATCCGTCGTAAGCGCGCGTGTCGCGTGCGGCTCCTTGGCATCTTTGCCAAGTCCTTTAATTGCGCTCTCAAATAAAGTAAAACGCAATTTCCTGATGCGGATAACATTGGAGGTGCTACAAAATAAGAACAGAAGGTGATGACAAGGGCCAAACTCAAGAGCAACTCGGCTGCATCTGCAGTATCCATCAGAGGCCGCGCATTCCCACAAAACATGAGAATAAAAACAACCCAAGCGTCCCACTCGTTTGTTCTAAGTATTTCTATGGCTTTGGCGCCGGATTCGCGCCGATCGTAGAAATTTACAGGCGATTTCAACTAATTTTGCCTTTCCTTGATTTTTTCATTTTTGTTTTGTTTACATTTACATCGTTGTGCTTCATTTCTAGCCTGTGTCATCTTCATCTCCTTGTACATGGATTTTGAAGCATGAGCAACACCTAAAATTTTATTCGCATCAGGAAATTGCGTTTTGCTTGTATTTAAACTAACCTAGGGTGGGAAGAACGAGTATGCCGTTTTTATTTTCATGTTTCGTGGACACACGCGGCCTCCGAGAAAAGCTGCAGAAGTGGCTTTTAAGTTCTAACCCTCGTCATGATCTTCTGTTCTTATTTTGCAGCACCTCCAATGTTATCCGCATCAGAATTGCGTTTTACTTGTATTTGAAAGCGCAATTAAAGGACTTGGCAAAGTGCCAAGGAGCCGCACGCGACACGCGCGCTTACGACGGATGTTATGAAGGACGGGAATCTGCGCCGCAAAAAGGTATAAGGCGGAGCATGGAGGAATTAGCGTGTTTCACGGTCCTGTATCTCCATTCCTGGGCATGTTTGGGCGGGGGACCACGACACATCGACAGCTGGGGGCTGATAGTCTCATACACCCTCAATGTGTGTGAGCGTACTATGTGTCTTCAAGTATTCCTGGATTTTGCTTCTCGAAAAACAGCTTTTCAGCTGTACCCTTGACCAGTATTTGCAGATCGTAGAAAATAGGCTCACCGATAAATGCATTTCATGGCAATGGAGTCACTAATAGCGTCATCGTTAACTTTCGTTTTTGCGATATGTGCACATAAGAACGAAATAGTTCGTGCAAGATACATTCGTAAACAGTCCCGCAATTTCGAAGTAAGCGACTCTTCGCAGTTTGCAAAATTTTCCTCATATGCCCTAGACACAGGACGAGATCTTGATCTTTTTTTGTTCGCTTGACGCATACACTTACATTTTAGAACTTTTTGAGAATTTGAGAAGAAAACATACCAGCTTTCCTCACTGTTTCGAGTAAAAAGAGGGTAACGACGGCTCGGTTTTATTAGAATTGTAGCCGCAATAAGAACCTTTTCTTTAAAATGTCTTGCTTCTAATAGGGCTCCCCTTCCTTCACCTCTACCCCCTTTTTAACTTTTCTGCGGCCTCTTTCCCGAACTCGAAAAACTGTCGTCGAGCCCGAGGGTGGAGGGGTGGCAGCGTACGACAAAAGTCAGGGACCAAGAATCACTCTTCTGAGAGTAAAAATCCCTCCAGCCACCAAATACGACCTCCCACTCACTGGAAAATTTCTACTGTAAAAAACCTGATAGCAGAAGCCTTATGATGCTTCTGGTTGATCCCTCACAAGGGATCGCTCCAGCCAGCCAGGTATTCCAAGGGTCGTTCGTGGCGTGGTGCGCTTTCTGAAAACGGTTCTCCGCATATTGAAGGGCCAGTTCAAGGGTCTGAGAAAGAGCTTCATTTTTGTTCTGCTTTTCCAGGAATTACAAAATGGAGTGAAAAAATCTCTCTTTTTCGTTTCGAGTACGCTTCAGCGATTCTATGGCCCAGTGGATAGCGTGGCGCATCTTCCCTTGGACGATTCTACTACAACTCGAAAGAGCAAAACATTCTTTATCTACGTTTACCTATAGGAACAATCGGTACTCCTGATCATAATTCTGGCACTCATTTTTTGCGTCAGCATGGCGCTGAGCAGCCCGGGTCTGTGAATGTTAACGAATTCGTGGACAGAAAGCAGTTTTACTTCATGAAAAGAGGATTGTTGAATTTTCGTGCACGTTTTAATTGAGACACAGGATTCTGATAAAAACAGACCCAAAAAATGAGAAATTGTAGAAAAGCAAAATAGTGTTCCCCGTGGTTATCCGAATCCATCGACGCAATTTTTACTCTTTTTTGGTATTGCCAAGAATGCGTAAAAAAATGAAGCCGGTCCCTGTGTAATCCCCTAGAACACGAGAAAGATCGTTTTCAAAAGTACACCACGACCTAGACGACCTACCTTGTTCACTGTGTGGGTCCTGCACTGGTACCACAGTAGTTCCCGTTAGTAATATTTATACGGCCCTTATTGTTGGGCCATGACATCATAATTGCTGCAGCATCAAGAGATGAGTGTTATAAAAAACAATAAAATAACAACAGCAGTAGAAAATGGCATACCTGCTCGCTTAGACTGCCACCTTGCGATATGTTGTCAAATACGAATGTATGTAAACGCAAGGAACTTGTATTCTTCAGCGATAGCGTACGCGTAACCATTGCTACCACGAACTGTTGTCTAGTTCGCTGCGAACGAGGGGGCGTGTCAGGCGGAATGAGTTTGGCACGGTGCCGAACCCCTTTCTCCACCAGTTGTTGAAGTGAGCAAGTGACAAGACTGTATCATATCGTTCGTATCAGTCGTTTTCCACCAACTGTTGTCTCACGCTACACGCTTTAACAGCTGCTAGAAAACGGATTCAGCGCCGTGGCACTCTCGAACTGCCTGACATACTCCTTTATCCGCAGCGAACTGAAGTACCCTCCTAATCCCTGCGATGGGGTAGGCATGGCTGCATACTTCAACTAAACGGGCGGATGGCTGTGCTTTGTTGAGATATTTTCATCTTGAAACAATAGTGGTCATGTCTTCTCCTGACAAAGAATGAGAGACAGTTGTCTCAAATTGAAATATCCCACGAGTAACCTATCCTATGCCATGTTCAAATGCCACGCCTACTCCGTCTCAGGGATAAGGAGTGTATATACCATGTACCTTTCATCACATTGCCTACAATATGAGCCTTCGGTGGCTCACGACCATTCGCTTACTTTCCTCGTTGTTGCCGATCGTTGGCGTTTTTCTGCTCTTAATAATCATCGAGAGAATGTTCAAGGATTGCAAGAACGTAAAATGTTTGTGTTTCATTGACGTTCTTTGTTTGGATATTCATTGATGGCATTGTCGCGGTCGGAACTGTGTCAGGAAGCATGCAATGAGCCAATTCGCAGCAATTCTTACCACTGGTTCTTTTCTCCTAGAATCGATCACTGATCGATCGTTATTGGTAGAAAAGGCAGCCGGAGGCGGGACTTACTCCAGCCCTCCTAATCAGTCCTAAACTGACAGCGACATTATAGAAGGGACCGCGCAAGAAAAGTCATCTCTTAGAAGCAATGGTCGCTATTTATATGCATTTACCCAG
>MU913300.1:4339-22827 GCA_036418165.1 Cooperia oncophora | reverse complement strand
TAACAGTGAAAAACAACGAAAACGCGGCGTCAAAACTGCAATCCTAAAAGAAAATAGCCCGCGAGTTTTGTGGGCGGGGCAACTAGGGTGGCGTCAAAACTGTCCCTTAAAAAAGCCGCAGCGCCTTGTATACTTCCTGTGAAGCCGTTAAAGTGGGACCAACTTGGAGACTGAGGGTCAGACTGCTAGTACGAGGAAAGACCTCTCCGGATTGTATAAGTGGAGCTGTCTTCAAACTTACTGTTAGTCGGTTTCGAGAGGCTTCATCGTCAAGAATAGCTGTAGTGCATATGATCACGACCATTGTATGCCCCGCGCAGATGAAACTTCACTTAGGACTATTCGGGCTTCTAATGGTCAAGTAATACATTTGGACGCAGTTCGGCGTGGGGGGGGATTTACCCTTTCGCTACTTCCCATCATCGTGTCGAGCCACCACGTAGAAATCTGTGGAATCTCGTGAAGTCATGAAGTGGTACCAGCCAAAGTATGTTCAGGCTTTTCGTCAGGTCTTGTAAAGCAATGAATACGTGGGAAGTAGCGAAGGTGCGAAATGCCCCCCCCCCAAAGCCGAAATGCTCGTTTTGTGTAGAGCCTCTCCTTAAGAAAAGTTCCAAAAATATTTATTTTCTGCTTTCGCTGACATACCTGTAATTTTTATATAGCTGAACTCCTATGTGAGTCTATTCACATCTAATTTCAAAAGTGAAAATTCTCGTTAGTGTTGAAGTGAGGCTGGACTGGCGAGTGGTATTGCAACTCGGATGATAATACAGCCTTTGGATGTGTTGAAGATACGCTTTCAACTTCAAGAAGAGCCTATTCGAGGCCAGAACTCAGGAAAATATAAGGTATGTGACTATTCACATTTTTTTTGTTGTCCTAGTTTTTTTTCTAATGAATGACGTTCTCGGCCTTCCAGGGTGTCCTCCAATCAGTGCGATTAATCACTCGAGAAGAGGGTGTTCGTTCATTTTGGAAGGGTCATGTTCCTGCCCAGGGATTGTCAGCAATGTACGGATTAGTTCAGTTCTCTTCGTTTGAGTTTTTATCGAGAGAGGTGAGTTGAAGTTGCCTTGACCGAAGTCCAAATTGATTGAACGAGTTAATTTAGGTTGGTTGCCGATTACCTTCCAATAGGGCCTCCTTAAGATCGTCAGCAGACTTCTTTTGTGGTGGCTTATCAGGCTGTCTGGCGATGACAGCAGCCATGCCGCTGGACGTGATTAGAACGAGGCTGGTTGCTCAGTCCGGGACTGCAGTATATAGAGGTCCAAACTATTCTATTCTCTTTTTCAGGTGGTCTGTTTGGAAGTAATCCAAATTTCAGTGCCATACATTTTCAGGGACCACTCATGCCATGATACAAATATGGAACAGAGATGGAGTGGTTGGTTATTTCCGCGGATGGATACCTAGCATAGCACAAATTGCGCCTTTCACTGGACTCCAATTCGCTCTCTACAATTTTTTCATGGACACTTGGCCTCGGATAGTGGCGAATCATGATTCGACAGGTGCACTCGTGAGCGGTGCCCTTGCTGGGACCGTTGCCAAGACGGTAGGTCGCGCATGTCATTTATAACTGATATATTGACGTACATGAATTCACGAATGCGTACACTTTGCTGTATACTTTCTACAGGGAACGGCCTGCCGTTGGGGGAGGTTTGTTTGTACGATAATTCCCCGAATTTTATCCCCTTTTGCGACCCCCTCTGTCATCAGTGCGACTATCTTCTTGAAATTTCCCAGCCTTCTACCACTTTTCCGGTTCCTTCCAAGAATTCCCCCGCTTTTTTCTCCAAAAGAAACTACCGTCATATACGTCATATAGGGGACAGAGGGGGATATATGGCGCTGGTGCACTTAACAGGAAAAGACCGATAAAAGTTAACAATTAGAAGAAAAGAAAAACAAATGTTGGAAAAGGAATACACTCCAAAACACAGATGATCCGTTTCGCCCGGTATCGCAGACGAAATAACCGGAAATATTTTTCACAAAGGCGAGTGCGTTCCCTCACCCTTCTCTTCAGCGACCAAATACGACCCTCCTTCCTGTGGTGCCCTAACATGCAGCGTGCCTTGACTTTCCAGCAGTGGGTTGATATAGCCCAAAGTGCTGGAATCAGTGAATATGGTCGAGTTGGGGCTAGTTATTTACGATGGGGTATCTTGGTATGAAGCTTATACAGCAAAGTGAGGCCCCGTCCTGTGGACCCTTCATTCGGGTTATTCCTTCGGGGATCGGAACGCAGCCTCCAGGCTGCTTTCAACCGCTAGAACGAGTGAGGGAAGGGGGGAGTTGCGTGGCATATCTCCCCTTCACTTCATCCACTTTGGTTCTATTAGGTTAGTTTCGGGGCTTGACCCTTTTTGCCGCACCACTGTATCCATTCTCAAGGAGGGCTTAAGCTCAATGCGCAGCTAGCCAGAGTTGTAGAGGGGTCATAGTCTTCATTAACCCTAAGTCTTGATTAGATAAATGGATGCACGGGGCTGGCGAATGGTTCCCCCATCCTATGTAAGCGTCGAAATATTGATGTGCTGGGTTGCTCAGAAATGTTCGAGGTATATTTGCTCGTTTAGGTCTTGTACCCTCTCGACATGATTCGACATCGATTGCAAATGAACGGGTTCGAGCGAAGAGGCTTTGGCAAAACCTCTGATTACCGTATTGGTATGATCAGAACGATGTTGATGGTCGTCCGAAATGAGTCCGTTTACGGTCTATTCAAAGGACTTTGGCCAAGCCAACTCAAAGCTGCTGCGAATTCAGGCTGTGCTTTCCTATTTTATGAGTTGTTTTGTGATATATTGAGAGCCAAGAAGAAGGATGATGAATAGTTCGTAATAGGTCTTTCTTACCGTTCTCGTCTTCTCTTTTTCACAGGTTTTGCTTTACGGTTATACATATGTATGTATAGTTGAGTAATAATTCGATCAATTTGGTTGTGTACATTTTAATAGGCGAAAACTGTTATTGTTATTTTAATTTCTTTTCGAATATGACTTTTCCCTCTGTATTTGTTGCTCAGTTTCTCACACTTTATCACTTCTTACCGGAAGCCTTCTCTCAGCGGCGTTACAGATTTAGCTTGGGTATGTGACATGACAATCGAAATGTGCCACGCGGGCGGGCGTTGCGAGCGACGCCGCACCGGACGGAGGAGTTTTCATGCGGCAGTTTGGACTTTGAAAACAGGGTGAAATTCGATATGACCCGTCGTAGAATCTCGTCTTCGCTTGAATTCATATGAGCTGTTCCAGTCGACTGACAAACAGCGAGCGTTTGCCTGTATCGTCGCTCGACAATGCCGCGGGCGGCAACGCGGCATTGCGAATGTCTTGTCCTTCTCCCATTCAGCGTTAAGACGATGTGAAATCGTTACGATTAGATTTTCTCGCACTGAAATAGGATGCAGATTGTATGTTAGAGACATGTTGCCTTGTTAGCAATGAATGTGGATAGTGTCTTTAATAGAGTCCTCCATGTTAGATATAGAAATATGCCGAAAACTTTGCTGTTGTTGTACATAGTTCACATCAATAAAATGTCGGCAAAGGTTTTGTTCAGAGCCTTGTTCCATAAGAGAGACAGCGATTAAAGGGAGAAAAGAAGTGTGCGCTGCTTGGAGTAAAACCTTTTGTATTCAGGTACCTTGGTCTCCGCTCAGGCTCTATGTTTTACAGTCTCAAAACTGGTATTTGGAGTAGCGTCGGATCGTATTTCGCCTGTGAGGATTATATCGCTCGGTTTATTCGTGTCCGCTGTTACTGCAGTTTACTTCGGTAAGTATACATTTGTAATCCTTATAAAGGAACTTTTCTGGTTATAGAGCGTTTTTGTTGTATACTGTAGGGTTGCATACATGTTTAGTAGGACTCGTCGCACGCTAGGGGATCTCTGGCGGTAGTGGTCCTATTTGATTGGTGGAAGGGTAGTTGGCCTACAATTTTAGGGGGCATATTTGCTCGTCGTTTTGAGTGCGAGGGGCCGTATCCTGTTGTGAGGAAACTTTTTCCGGTTGTTTAGTTTTCGCGGTTTTTCACGTTTATCATGTGTCTATACATCCATTCTCCTCCCCAAATGGCAGCACAGTCGAGCCCCGCCTCCACTCGACGGCAAAATTTTTGAGAAAAAAAATTGTAAATTTTTGGATACAGCCTAGGATCACGAGCGCGTTTCAAAAAACGTATAATCAAGTAGGACAGAGCGGAGCATTCACTTCATTTACAGCGAAATTTTCGACACATTTCAGATTTCTTTACCGACCAACTCTCCTTTGGCATCCCGAGAAAATTGGCTTTTTTTATAGGATTCGCCTCCTCCTTCCATCTAATTCTCTTATCTGTGGTGAGCATTAGGCAGTTTTCAGGGCGCAGCATGGGACGCAGCCAACCAACTCACTGGGCCCAAAAGTTTTTCGGGGTGTGGGGTTTTTTTTCGGGGGTTCCGCAATTCAGCACAATAAAAGTAAACTTCTTTGAATTTAGTGTATAATATTCGCTCATTACGCAAAGATGTTCTCCATACTTGGATGTGGCAGCACAGTAGCTGGATTATTGATGCCATTTGTAGAGTATTCTTACTGGCGTATGCTTCTAAAGTATTTTGGTAGGAGTGTTTCTATGAGATTATCTTTTTTCTCAGAAGCTCTCATTTAAATACCCGGGTTATTTTGTTTGAAGAAGTTTTCAAGTTCTCTTCTGTTAGGCCCTCACCTACATTTTGGCGCTTTATTTTTACTACACGTGCGGCGAATGACGATATCATGCCACAAAACAAAGTGAAGAGCAAGGACTCCTCACCGTCCTTGTTATCGCTCACTTATTCACCTGTGATTTGGAGTGTAGCTGCAGTGTACCTATTTTCCATGGAGGTTTGTATATCCCTTCATATGTTTCTAACTGCTGACGGAAAATTCAAGCTATCGTTCAACGGCAGTAAGGCAGCGTTCAGACTTCGCGATGAGACGCTACGGCGTGCGTCATCGCTGTACGCTGTCCTACCATTTCAGTGGCGCTCTAATCAGGGCATATCATTGGTTGGGGATTTTAGTCGGCTCTGTACGCCCCCCCCCCCTGTTTTTTGGGAGTTGACAGGACCCTTACCCCTCTACAATAAGATTTTTTCCCCAACATCCTGCCCCCTTTTTCCAAAATTTCTCGAAAAGTTCCCTACTTTTTACCAAAAATTTTGCTGTTGAGCGGAGGAGGGCATAAAGTACGTGAAACAGGAAAATCACCAAAAGTCAACCGCCACTTCCACAACGCCAAAACGTAAATACGACCACCCCCCCCCTCCCAAAAATGATCAAATACGACCCCCCCCTTTACAACGTCCATGAAGCGAGAAAAATCAACTATCAAAATAAATTTTTCCAGCCCAAATACGACCCCCCTCCTGGCGACCAAATACGACCCCCTATTGGGGATTCCCCAACAACGATGTGCCCTGGCTCAAAGACTATGCGTGGGACGCATGCCTTGATGGATATCGATCGACGTCGGCCGCCCGCTAGCATTTTGGGAGGTATAGAAGAACAGGTTTACACCACGATGTAAGATTAGGCAGAGCTCATCCTCCTTGTTCTCCTATACTCTCTCAGAACATTAGCAGCCGGCGCCGATCGATACCCGCCTATTTCGGTACCTCATCTATATCATTGGCCATTGCGATGGTCGCAGTGGTGCGTCGTCGCGCGTAATCGTGAAGTTTGAACCCTGTAACTGTTAATTTTATTGCATTTTGTTGGTGTGGGATGGCTGTCTTAGCTGTTATTGATATACGACTGATTATATAAACAATTTTACTTGTTTTCATCCTTTATTACTTCTAAGCTTTTTTTGGAAATTTGGTCCGCTTTTGCTCAGGGATATCCACCCAGCATGTTTTGTCTCACGCTAGTTGTAAGCGAAATTGCGGTTTAATACTTTGCCTACTGGAGTACGAGAGAATCGGAAGTCGGAGTATGCGCACAGCCAGGAATGTATAGGCTAACCGCGATCTCGCGGTTTCGAGGAGAATCGGAGAATGGACGTTTCAGGAGAACGCGCGTCGAAGGGTGGGTAGCGCTGGCTACTACCCTTCAACGTTCTTTGAAACGCGCATTTACCCAAAACGCGATTTCCTTTAACTCCTACGTGTAAACGCGTCGCGACCTATGACGCAAGGGCCTTGGATTCATGCTTTTTTCTGTGCTGATTTACACTAGAAAAACTCAACCATAGTTAGTTCGGTGATGACATGCTTGGCCTTGTTTTATATATTTTTTTGTCTCTGTCTGTTGTTTTTTGAAACCTAGTACCTTCCAATAGCCTTTCGTTCAGTGCTTTCCAATGTTTTGAAGGTTCGAACTGTGTGCGAGACATGGATTCCTCTCTACATGGCTGAAAATGGCCTCAGCCTTGCAACTTTTCAAGTGACCTACGAAATAGGAGGGTAGGTTTACTCGAGTAACTAAAGGCTGCCTTCAGGTAGACCCCATTGACAGTTTTCAGGATACTTGGTAATCTTCTTTCGGGTTGGCTGCTGGATCAGCTGTGTCTACGCATGAGTTCCGATTCAGCACGGCGTCTTGTAGGCGTCTCGAGCAGCGCTCTGCTGCTTCTGGTGGCGGCCTTTAGTATCACAACTCTGGTGGGAACTAAAGCTCTCTCTTATATATAATCAGAGCGCATGCTAGAAAGGGTGCATTTTTACAGTTTCTCTACCTCCCATTGTCGTGTCGAGTCATTATTAAACTGAGAATTCTGAAATTTTGTTAAGCATGAGTGACAAGAATCTAATTCATAGAAACTACTTTCGAGTTTTGTAAAAGCAGTGAACGCGCAACAGTGAAACAGCAGGGACTTTACAGCCCCGCCCTCTCCACCTAGTCGAACTGCGCCAAATGCTGTTGTTTATCTGCAATTGTGCATCTTCTCAACGATTAATCAACTACTAAGGAAGTCCTTTTTAGCTATCCGTTAGACCCGGTATACCTTGAAGATTTGATGAGTAAACACGTTTGGGAGAACGTGCATTACCAATCGAGCCCTGTGTCCATCCATTTCGAACTAGTGACGCTCTCTCTCCAATACGTTCCAGTATTTAACTGATTTCTCTTGTCCCTCGTTGTTCGCGGGGTATGAACCCAGTTCGAGAGGCTCTCAAGTCTTTATCTGTTTAACTGAATCACATGCTCTTTGCGCTCATACGTTTCGGCGTAGAGTATTGCTGTTTATCTTTCCGCTGATGGTTCGCGAGGAGAAGTGGGGTAAGTTGTTAACTTTCGCAATTTTTGGGCCTAACAGTTTGTAAAGTACTGCAAGCATGGAAGCTATAAAACGCTAGCAGTCTTTTGAAATTTGCGAGAATATATCTGTAATCTGAGTCATGGTGTCATAGTATCTGAATTAAGCGAGATAAACCAGTACAGTGAGTTCGAGATATATGAGCTGTTTCTCAAGAAACACGGAAATCACCTTCTGAGCAAGGAACTGGTTTACTCTTCCCTATGCTCCTTCCCCCACTAACTAGGTGCAAGTCCGCACTACCTGCTCACGGTCGCCTCTTTTCGCATCTTTTTCTCAAAAATATAATTTCGCCGACATTTAAACATTCGCAAATGTGACGAGCTCAGCAGAATTACCATGACTTTCACTTAGAGTGGCCATTGTATTAAATAGGAGTTTGGCGATGCCCATTTGTGTCACAAAACGGCGCTACTCAGCACTGGGGAGGGGGTACATTTCCCACCACTCGCGTCTCTAAGGCAGCGTTCACACTTGTAGCGCTACAGCGTCGCGCTACAGCGTCGCGCTACTGCGTCGCGCTACAGCGTCGCGCTACAGCGTCGCGCTACAGCGTCGCGCTACAGCGTCGCGCTACTTAGCACAGCCGTCCTAGCGCTACAGCGTCGCGCTACAGCGTCGCGCTACAGCGTCGCGCTACAGCGTCGCGCTACAGCGTCGCGCTACAGCTGTAGCGCTACAGTTGTACCGAACTCCAGCTTTTATGTTTTTTCTTTCTATATCATCCTCTTCTCTTTGTTTCTCATATTTATCTGATAGTGAGCTCCTGTTTTCTACTTTATCACATTTTGATGTAGTTTTTGATACAGAAAGACTGTGATAATTGGTTTTATTTATCGTTTTTGACTTTAATTATTTGGTTTCACAGTTGCTTGATGTTTGATGGCTTTGCTTGATGTCTTGCAGTGCTGCCTCGTTTTGATCCCGATTGCGAAACTACATTAAAATGTGATAAAGTAGAAAACAGGAGCTCACTATTAGATAAATATGAGAAACAAAGAGAAGAGGATTGAATATAGAAAGAATGAATACAGAATCCTATGCCGCTTATGGATTACGGAGCGAAATCTGCTTTTCGAATTTGCCCCCAATCTCTGCCTGGATCACAGGAAAAAGATTCATGCCGGTTTTCGCGTTTTCGAGGCATTACCCAACAAAGCTTTGACAGTTTCTTGTACTTTTTTTGGCCCAGGAGCGTAAAAATGGCCTTATCTCCCACAACAGGCACGCGAACACTGTCTGGTCACCAATGCGTTAGCACAATGCAAACAAGAAGTTCCTTTATGGTTCTTCTGTCTCCGGTAAAAAAACATGCGTGCGTGTTTTTAGGTGGCGCGAGTACTCTTTGGGTGTTTTTTGCAGAAAATGCTCTTAATAGGACAGAAGGACACTGTTACGCTAAAAGCAGTACCAGAAAAGTAGTGACTAATGGAGTAACTGTCAAGGATGGTCAGATATTAGGTTGGCTAATAAGTAATGGCGGTTTTTTTCAATTGAAAAATTTGTTCCAAAAGTGAAAAGTTTTGCAAGCAAGCTTAATATCGTTTAATAGCAAATTTCTCGTAGTATTAGAATATCAAATTCATATTCAGTTAATTCAACTATTAGCTATGAAATTCTTAACAGGAGGCAGTTGTCGAAGGTGCTAATTTTCGGCGACTTCATCCAACTTCAACGACTGAAAAATCCACAAAAACTATATCCTCAACCAAAGCTTTTTGATATTCTTATACTAAGAGAAGTTTGCTATTAAACGATATTAAGCTTGCTTGCAAAACAGTTCACTTTTGGAACAAATTTTTCAGTTGAAAAAAACGGCCATTACTTATTAGCCAACCTAATAGTTACAGCTGCATGTCTCACCTTTCCGTGAATTTCTCAAGAAAACTCCAGCAACCTTCCCACTTTTCTCTATAAGCAACTCTAATCATCCTAACGTTGGAAATTGCAGTACGTTGCGAAGCGGTGCTGTAGCGCTACGGTGTAGCGCGACGCTGTAGCGCTACGCTGTAGCGCGACGCTGTAGCGCGACGCTGTAGCGCGACGCTGTAGCGCGACGCTGTAGCGCGACGCTGTAGCGCGACGCTGTAGCGCGACGCTGTAGCGCGACGCAGTAGCGCGACGCAGTAGCGCGACGCTGTAGCGCGACGCTGTAGCGCGACGCAGTAGCGCGACGCTGTAGCGCGACGCTGTAGCGCGACGCAGTAGCGCGACGCTGTAGCGCGACGCTGTAGCGCTACAAGTGTGAACGGCTGCTAATTCCTATTGAACTACCACTTTGGTGAGACCTGTAGACTCTTGTAAAATGTAAACGAAGCTCGTGCTAATCAAAAGCTTAAAAGAGTTTACAGGGTTACTCGAGATGCGTAGGCAACGGTCGATGAGAACTAGAAAATACCCCCAGTAATCCGAACTGCCCTGCAAGACCAACCCCTCCCACCCTTCCCCTCTCCTGTAGTGTGTTGTGTGTGCTGAAAGGATGTGTCAAAAAATCCATTGAGTCACTGAGCTAGGAGGGTAAGAGCGGCCCTTGTGGCGTAACGGGTAGCGCACTCTCCGGTAAGAGTGAGCCGCGGGTTCGAGTCCCGCTTGGGGTCAAGACTTTTACCTATAGCTCAGTATTCTTGTACTTTGACATCATTTCATAAATCAGTATGTTCTAAAGTTGTGTTCATAATACGTTTGTTCTTCTAAATTCATATTGTATTTCTAGCAATTGATTGTTGGTGAGATTGCTTCCTAGTGAATGCTCTTTATGATGGTGGCATGATAGCATCACAGCTGGGCGACAGTCAGTATCGGAGGCTCTTAGACATATTGTTTCTTTTTTGTGTGTTTTAGAGCTTTTTTAGCCACAAAATCAGATATTTCTTTAAAAGTCAGTAGCACTGGGTCCTAAACGCCACGTAACAATCCTATAGTGCACAAAATATTATATATATATTTATATATTTATTTCGTAATCTAATTTTTAGGTTATGACTTACTTGTTTCAACTTTTCTGAATCAAGAACATATGAACCCAAGAGATCGCTTGCCTCAAGTCTCTTAAGGCTGAATAAGGGTGTTCTTGAAATGCATGGTCTCTCGAAAAACAATATTACCGACGCGTGAATTGTCGCATACACGCACATACTCCCGTTTCCTCGCGTTTGTGTATTGCCCACAATTCACGTTTTGTGAATCGGTATTCTCGTGGATAACAGTGCGACTTGAACCATTCTCACCTAGGTATATGTTTAGTGAACTCTGCTAATGCTTCCTTCTTGATGGCGTGAAATAATCTGCTCATTGAAGTAATTCATTAATATTACAAAGTAACAGTCAGTAATTGAGTGTTATTTTAATTGTTGTGATAGCTCCGCATCAAACTAACAATGGTAGTAGCTACCTAGCGATAATTATGTAGTGTTAATTTAGAACAAATTTTGATAGTTATCACAAGAATGCTGAGTTGTGGGCAAAAGTCGTGCCCCAGGCGGGAGTCGAACCCGCACCTCACGCTTTCCGGGCGAGTGCGCTATCCGTTACGCCACCAGGCCCTTTTACCCTCTCAGCTTAACGGCTTTTATGCCGTAGCCTACAGCACTCACACGTTTAACTTGGTGATAGCTTTTAAATTCATTATAGCATAATTATGTTGTCATAAAACTGACGCTTACAGTCTTCTATATATATATCTTGGACTTTACATCTTCTACGTTGTCCAGATCCATCTATGCAGCTAAAAGAAGTCATCATTCATACTGAACAATGTAGAAATGAGCGCAAAAGTAACCAGAATGAGCGTGTAAAGGGGCATGCGGCACAAAAAAGAACTCTCGTTTCGCGCGTTTGTGTATTGCACGCAATTCACGCGCGCGGAGACGCAGGAAAGTGAAAACGGGAGTCGCAGTAAAAACGCCACGGCGTTCAATGTGTTGAAAATGTTATATAAGAGTGTGTTCTTTTATTGTGTCTGCAATACGGCAATGGCAAGCGTTTCGAGCGTGCAGCAGCCCGTTTGACGACCATGAATGTAGGATATTGTTGCGTTTCATAACTTCGTCAGTGTTTGAACTACTAAGGAAATGTAAGGTATCGACACAGCGTTTTGCGTGTATGTCAGCATACGGCAGCGTTTTGAGCAACTAGGAAAGTTAAATATCGATCTAGCATTTGGAGTGTACGCCAGCGTTTTGAACGTTTCGCGAGTAGATCAAAACTTTTCGCGGGCACCCGCTGAAAACGTTGGCATACGCTGAAGGCGATCGGTACTTATACTTTCGTAGTCGCTCGAAACGCTGCTGGGCCCTTGGAACGCTAATAACACTGATGCAAAGTATGAACGCGGTCTAGTTGTGGAATTAACTGTACAACTTTAACCTGTTTCAGTCGGGTCGGTCCTGGCAGGATCGCCGCTGGCGTTCCTGATCGACAAATTCGGTTACGACTGTTTCATACCGTTCTTCTTCAGTCACATTGCGGTGCTTATAGCAATAACGTCAATGAATATTGCATTCCGTGTGAAAGGCACAAAACAGGATTGAGGGCCTTTGTAGAATTATCCCGGTTGTTTTTCTAGGGTTCAGGGCATTGGTAATGTAATCGATTTATCAAGATGATTATGGTGTGGTTGTTTCTGTTCCTGTAGATTTATGTATGATTCGATAAATTAGTTGTTTTGACCTAAAAGTGATATCAAGAGAATCTGATGAAAAATTTAGTGTTTCTGAATAAAAATTGTTCCAATGAACTACTTTTGACAACGTATTGGTTTTCGTAATCGATTTCATCCGATTTGATGTTTGTTCGCTGTTGTCAGTAGTTAAGAATGTTTCCTGACTACTCCGTTGTCTGTAACAGTAGTCTCAGTCTCGACAAGGAATCATGGGCCCTGGGGGGGGGTGAACGCTCGAGTCAGCGCCTTCCTATCTGTCCTGCGTAATCAAGGCCTAGGCTCAGTGGAAAGCTTAGTGTTCTCTGCAAGACTGTTCCTCGACGGCTCTGGCCATCTGCTCTCTGAGCCTAGACCTTTCTGAGGAGAGGAGTTGTCAGAGGCGCGGCAGAGTTGTTCTTCCCTCTCCCCCAACAGTGTAAGTGCCGAGTCAAACGGGTTGCGATCCCCGTGTGCCGTCCGCTGACTCCTGCCTCGCGCAACGCTCTCGCATGGCACCGACATCAACTGCCTAAAACGCTCAGCCACAAGCGTCTGCTTTTCTGCACCCATCTCACGCTCTGCGTCGCTGTCTACTGACTGCGTGTGTTCATCAAGTTTTGCTATTGCTAATCGTGGCGCATCCTGGACAGTTCCTTATCTTGCTCAATTCAATGCCTTGGTTATAGTGAGGCGAAGAACATCTACTTTGCGCATTCCTTGGTTATAGTGCGGCGCAAGATCGCGGTCTACTTTGCGACGTCGTGCTGATGGAAATGGCGTCACGTGCGCTTCATTCGGACCAGGACCTACACTCTAGTTCGCTGCGCATGGTTGGGCGTGTCAGGCAGTATGAGTGTTGACACCGTCGAAGCCGTTCTCTGCCTTCTTGGAGCGCATGCGATAAAAAGTGGTAGAAGACAAGTAATACGAAGGATATGATGCAGTATTGTCACTTGCCCGCTCCAACAACTGATGGACAACGAGTTTGGCACCGCGCCAAACGCAGCCGCACTGACACGCCTAACCGTTCGCAGCCAGCTACACCATAAACTGGTTTAGCATGGAAGTGCTGCAGCATGCCGAGTCAACTAGCTAGTAATCACTATGCCAGTTTGCGGACGTCGCCGCAATGTGGATCTCCCGCACCCCTTTCTTTACATTAGCTGCCCGGTCACACTCGAAAGTTGCATCGCTAGAGAAATACAGTGGTTGGTTCGCTTACGGATTTATGGGGCCACAGCGCTGGTTTGCAACGTCCGCAAGTCTATTTCCAACCAGTTTTCAAGAGCATAAATGAAAACAACTAATGAAAAACGACAGGTTCAAACGAGTTGGCGTCGTGCCAAACGCAGCCGTGCGGACACGTCTAATCATATCCGTCGCAAGTGAACCAGCTAACCATTGCTCAGAAGGTCATGGGCGGAAGACACTGGCAGAGTTGTGGCTAGTCTGGATGGCTAGGACCGATCGATATGGTGGAGATCGAGTTAAATTAACAGTTCCAAGTTAACCTGCTTGGTTGGCGGATCTATCGCTACGTTGTGCACTTACGTGCGAAAACATTGGGATCCGCCACCCATGTGGCACCCCCGTGCGTTCACTCGGCAGTTCGAAGCCCCGTGTTGTGCAGGAGCACTAGATGTAGGTTGCTTTTTGGTAGGGTATAGCATCATAGTACTTAATATGCGGTAGCGTGGCTCGCTGGCTCATTTGAACCAGTGGTTCTTCGGCGTGTAGCGCTTGTGCTCTGTGTGGATCTTTCATCTTCAGGCAATTCTACATTATAGTCATTGGCAAAATCAAAGAACTATAGTACAGTTGTGCCGGAATTGTAATGTCGCGCCGTTTCATGTTCATAATGAAGTAACGCGACACCACGCCTACGGCGCGTGTAATGGAGCTGCTGGAGGTAACCTAGAACCGGGTATTTCTATCTTAGTTCAGGATCGCAAACACAAGTGTAGACTTTCAGAGTGGTCCATTCATTCATCTAACCCGCCTAAATTGCTTTCAGAGCGGCTTTATATCCTTTTATATACACAACTATCAGAAGAAGTCCGGTGCAGGTGAATCGAACACTCACGAGTGGCAATCACTTTTTTGAATAAATGGAGTGATGAGAGGTGTCCTTGTTCGCGTCAATTGTAACAAGTGTAACCGTGTTGCTAATGGTAAATGTAAGTGCAATCGTTAACTGGTAATCAATTCGCCATTCGTCGATACGACTCACTGACCTATAATTCCGCGATTCGTCCTGTTATGCAAGTGAAATTGCACGTCCTGGCCTGGCTTACGCCCATTTTACAGTTTGTCCACCTGGCGTATGCATTTTTAGTGTGATTTCGCTTAGAATTTCATATAGGGAACTTTCATTTGCTATAAAGGCTCTGAATTGGATTATTTGTCTGTATTTTAGTACGATTGAGAGGAAAGGGTAGCTGGAAAAAGTGGAAATGGCAGGCGTGGTGCTCGGTATTTTTGCCGCTGCATCGATTTTGATGATGATTTCATTACATCACATTGAAGAAGGTCATGTTGGAGTTTACTTTAGGGTACGTGTCTTTACTGAGCCTTTGGGTGGGGGCAAGTATTATTTTGATGAAATATATTTAAGGGTGGCGCTTTGTTAACCAAAGTTAGCGCACCAGGATATCACTTGTGAATGGTTCCTTTTTGTGACGTCGTTAAGAAGTGTTGCAGGTGGGTTCGCTTCTGCATAGATTTGTTTTGCGCTTTATTTCATTAGTAAATAGTTTTTAAAGATTGGATTGGAAGAAGTGCTTTATCCAACCTTGGTGGGAAATACATTATTGTTTAGAAAAACGATAGTGTTACAATCTTGTTCACTGCGAATGATGGGGCGTGTTGGGAGGGATGGATTTGGCGCGTAGCTGCTCAAGCGAGCAAGTAATAAGACTGTATAATGTCGTTCGTATTAGTCGCTTTCCACCAATTGGTCGCTTATCCGCTTCAACAAATGGTGGAGAACGAGCTGGCGCCGGTGCCAAAAACAGCCTCAGATACGCCTGTTTTATGCGCTGCGAACAAGACTACATCTTGGGAGACGGACAAGAGAATCGTGAATTGCCGCTTCGTCGCGCGCGGCAATGGGCGCGACGTTTCCTTAATTTGCACCCCTTTCGATTGGAGCATCGGATTTCATGTAGAAAGACATGGTGGACATTTATGTCTATTTTTGGTCATACATTGTCCATTCTCGACCAATACCACCGAAATCGTCGCCATTCGCGGGCGCGACACCACAGCGGCGCCATTGTGCGCGGCGGATAACGATTCTCTTGACACATACCCCTACATCTTGCTTTCTTGCCCGCAGCGGCAAAAACTGCATACGCTCGCAGTTGCGGTGCAATTTGCAAGTTCAGCTCGTTTCGTTGCGAGTTGTAGCCGCCTTGCCAGTTTTGTATCGCCACCATCGTCTCTTTTCGAAACAACATCCTCTCAGGGCTGCCCATCAGTATTTCAGGCGGCGATAAACTCTAAAAAAAGCAGTTTACAGTGAACAGTACGGAATCGAGACGTGGTTTCAGGTCACATTACAAACAGATGAAGCCAAAAACGTTCCCTGTGGTACAAGTGGAGGTGTCATGATATACTTCGACCGAATTGAAGTTGTTAATATTCTCAGTGCCAGCAGTGGTGAGTGTTTTTGGTCGATGTAGCCACACACGTATAGTCTCGTTCACTGCTGATGATGGGGCGTGTCAGCGCGCAGCTGCCCTTGACCGGCGCCAACCCCTATTCTTATCTTCTTTTCCTTTCGGCAAGCGACAAGGCTGTATAATTATCGTTCGTACCAGTCGTATCCCACCACTTCTTGTAACTCACCCGCTTCAACAATTGCTGGGAAAATGTGTTTGGCGGCGCGCCAAACGCAACCGCGCTGGGCTCCAAACGCCCCTTCATCCACAGCGAATGAGACTGTATCCTATTTAGATAAAACTTGCCATTCTATTTCAGTATATGACATTGTGAAAAACTACACGGTAGACTATGATAAACCGCTTATCTTCAACAAAGTCCATCATGAAGTTAATCAGTTCTGCTCAAGTCATTCGCTTCAGGAGGTCTACATAGACTTGTTTGGTAAGTGAACTGGATTTTTAAGAGGTGTTCTGCTTTCCATTCCAATACACCGCGGCATTTTGGTGCAGTAGGACTTCTCATTCCGGTGATCTTAAATTGACGTAAGCAGTTCTTTAAGGTCATGCATGTTACCGACATAGTTTCTGCACAATTTCTTCAAGCTTTTTTCATAATGGGCGACATTTAGTGTTGAGGTGTAGGTGCAAAGTTGTCCGCAAGCTATTGGGATTAGGATCAAATCCTAGGTAGAATGAGGATCCGTATTCGATGAAGCGGTCATCCTGCCCCGGATGTCGTCCTCACCCAGCCCTGGGCAAGAAGTTCCTCTCAAAGGTTCATAGCAACAGAAAATATATGTTGGTTTGAAAATATGGTTTGAAATGCCTTGTGTGGTCCACTTATTTTAGGCCTTCAACATAGCGTCGTCGAATTTTGTCTATTGACTGAGATTCCTTAAGTGGTTCATTCTCTTCAACCTGTTTTAGATCAAATCGACGAAAACCTTAAAACAGCTCTACAGGAAGATCTGACAGTGATGGCTCCAGGTCTTTTTGTCAAGCGGTGAGGGTAACGAAACCGAAGATACCTGAAGCTATTCGTCACAATTATGAACAAATGGAAGCTGAAAAGGTACTGCTCGTCACAAGGCTTTTGCAAAAATGATTGTCATTATCTGTGGATAAACACACTGTATAAGTGGCGGCCGCTGCGTTTTTGGTGGGACACTTCGTTTTGGCAGAATTGTATTAACGTCTTTGTCCAACGGAGAGGAAATATCAGTTGCCTAGATTGAAAAATATCTCATCCCTGCGTCCATATTCGAAAGCTAAGTGCCCAGGGGATATGGAGAGCATTTGCGATCCAGACCGTGGTTTGCGATGAACAGCGTCAGGTATGTGGCTCTCTGGATGACCGTACACCTGAGAGGGCGTGGTGGGAAGTCTCACTTCGCGACGGTGCACAGAACCAGCAGAAATCCCTAGCTAGTGGGCCAGGAGTTGTGTAGCAGTTCCAGTTAGAGATCAGTCAGGTCCTGGATCGAATGCTGCGCTTGTGACAACACTTGGAACACCGCATCGCTCGAACATGAATGTATCTTCGAACACCCTAGATTTCGCAAGCAGTCCCCTTATGCAATCTGTAACGAACCGTCATATCAGTTGTGCCTCATGGTTGGACCCAGAACCCTTTGATGGGGGAGGAGGGTGGGGTTGCACTAATGCTGCTTCACATGGTCGTGTCGAACCGTCAAGTAGAAATTTGTGAAGTTTGGTGAAACCGTGAAGTGACACTAGGTTTGTAGGAACTACTTGCCAACTTTGTAACACCTATCAACCCTTGTAAAGAGCGAACCTGACAATGGGAAGCAGCGATAGTGCGAAATGCTCTCACCCCGTGGACGAACTGCGTTTGCCTTTATTGTAGGTCGTGAGGTAAGTCGCGAGTGAGGTAAAAGGACTCGTACTCGTAGTTGTGGTGCTTCCAAAACTGGTACTGTAGAAACATTCATCTACATACTGTAGCCATGAACTTGACATTTGCAGACAGTCTTTTCTATATACTCTTTAGACCAAGCTTCTTGTGGCTGTACAGCATCAGAAAGTTGTTGAAAAGGAGGCAGAAACTGATCGGAAGAAAGCAGTTATTGGTATGATACGATAGCTGTACATTCTTGCTCGCTGTGGATGAAGGGCGTGTCAGTGAGGCTAAGGTTGACGTAACGCCAGTTAGGTCTCCACAAGCTGTTGAAGCGGGCGAGTGACAATACCTTGTGGAAAATGGCTGATACGAACGATGTGATACAGTCTTGTCGCTTGCCGAAATAAAACAGGCTGATGCTTTGTCAAACCCATCCCCTTGTCACGTCTCATCATCCGCACCGAGCAATACTGTAACTGTGATCCTAAATGTTTGTTCTCGACTTCAGAAGCTGAGAAAAAGCCCAAGTAGCTGCAATCATGCATAAACAAACGATTGCTGAGAAAGAAACACAAAAGAAAATCAGCCAGTTGGAGGATGAAAGTCACCTTGGTTCGTTTTTCTCTGAGGATTTGTGCCCAAAACGTATGAAACGCCTAAGATATTGTGAATTGTGATTTAAGCGTCTCAGAAAGCGAAAGCCGATGCGGAATTCTACAGAGCACAAAGAGAGGCTGAAGCTAATCGTCTCCTGCTTACTCCGTGAGTTTCCTTACTGACCTTTCAGTGGGTTTGTGGTACTTTCAGTGCAATTAGCAGCTTCTCTGCATGGATGAAGTTGCGTTTATGTTTTCTAAGAGCACGTTCATACTTCGCGACTCTTATGCTTGAGCCGTCGGAGTTTAGGAAGGTAATGGTACTGAAAGTGCCTCATCGCTGGTTGTTGGACCACTGCATATTCTAATTCAATCACATCAAAAGCGAAACATCTCCGACTTTCGTCTAAAACAGATGTTATTGAA
>MU913299.1:9452-30420 GCA_036418165.1 Cooperia oncophora | reverse complement strand
AACACACATGAACTGAACTAAGCCCCGCCCAGTGTGGGCGGAGGCGTGCGCACAGTTTGGGCTACTTATTTCAAAAATTCATAATTTCGTTCTAGAAGAGCCCGGAGAGCGGAAAATGTGGGAAACGATAGGCAATCAGTTGGCGGACGAAATGGGTAAGGCACACCCATTATGGGCGGGCGTGCTATAGGTGGGCGGTGCTTTCAACAAAGCTTTCAAAAATTCGTACTTCGGTTCCAAGACGACCCCGAGAACGGTAAGGAATGAATAAGTGACGGCTGAGGGAAGACACCTGCTGTGAACATGGCTTGAATCAGAATTTCGTAATTCAGTCCCAAATAAGGCAAGAGAGCGGGAAAAGCGGCAAACGATTAGGCGGACGGGAGGCATACATGACTGTTTTGTCCCTCGATTCTTGGGAATGTGTGGGGGAAGAATCGAACTGGTAACATGTACTGAAAGAGAGAGAATCAGAAAATTACAAGAGGTCGGACGTTGCATTTTCAAGTTCATCAATCTGTTTTTGGGCAGAGTCCGTCACGATCTAGAATCTCGGAGTAACGTATAGCTTAGCTTTGGCATGTAGGTTGCTGCTAATTACAATCATGAATAATCCCGATGTAGATTGGTATTTCGCTCGTAAATCCTGTTGTGTACGAGATGGGAGCAGGTGCCCCATTATACACATGGAAGAAACCATAACACCTGTGTAATACAACTCCGCTCACAGACCATTGAGGTCATGTCTAGCCAAGGCTTTTCCTCGATATGCCACGTCTTTTCTTCACCTCAGCGTTTTATCAGAGAAGCCCATATATAAAAATTCGAAAATGCTTTGTGTAATCAATCGATTCCATTACACTACACATAATTCCGAATTCTGCACAAGGGAGGGGGGAAGAGAAGGTACTACGTAGTTGTTCCAATTAAGTCCGCTCGAAAAGACGAGTGTTTTTGTAGAGACACCCTAACTGTGATCTTTAGGGTACTCCTATGCAGAAACAGCACTTCTGTCTTGGATTCCTCTACGTCTTCGCAAGGAAACTTGTGCTTTCCATTTCATGCCGTTATATTTTCAATGGTTTTATCAATAGCTAGGTTTTATGCCATTTAATAATTTCGGTGAAATAGTCAGATAACAACTTTCAATAAAAGGTGTTTGGAAGGGAAAGAGGAACTTTTCATTCAATGTTGTTTTTCGACTATTGAAAAGAGTAAGTCGAATAGCAATATCCAATAAAAAATGTTTGGGAATCACCAAAGAGGGTAGCTCATGCAGAAAAACAGCTTTTGTTGTTACCACGAACCTTCGCCAGCAGGGTACAGCACCGTTGTGTGAAACACATAGGGGGTGGTCGTACATTACGGCTGGAGAGGGGGTCGTATTTGATCGCTGGGGAGGGTCGTATTTGGTTGTTGTTGGGAGAGGGGGTCTTATGCCTTTGAGACAAATTTGCGGCGCTAGGAAAAACTTTTCCCGGTTGCTGAGTTTTTGTGTGATTTTTCCTGTTCCATGTGTACTATATTAGGGGGGGGCAATAAAAACAAGAACATTTTTCTCCTTGACTTTCAAGTTTTACTTAAGTTACACTTCACTGGATTCTGATCGGACCTTTTTACTACTACACTGAAGAACATATTAAATACTATCATGATACTCGCGCCACGCTTCTAGGACGCCGCCATCAGAGATTCTGCACGCCAACCATGGTTCGCGTGCCTAGTAGCTCACGTGAGATGGGGTTGATTTCTCCGCCCTGTAGACATCTATATTGAACTCCGCAACGACCAGGATAATTGATAGTTCGGGTCAGGTGAACCGCGCTTTGGCATAATTCCATCTTCTCAGGGACTCAAGCGTCTATTCTATTCAACGTCACCGCGGGAAGATTTCCAACGCCCTTCAATTTCATTGTGACCCAATCACTGTAAGCCAGTACAAAAGTTTCCAACAAGGTACGGGGTGCGACATGTGGGGAGAAAGGGTTATTCTCTCAAGTTAGCTCGATGTAAACTGCCAGCGACACCTTCAGCCCGGGTCAAGAAATCCATCCAGGTTTTTCCCATTCCGGTACGTCCGGTCTCGTACACCAACCCTTGGCTGACTGTGGTGAAGATGATGTCCTAGACCGTGGCGACGTTGTCGGAGCTGCTCGATGTTGGAGATCATCCAGATCGAGAGTACTGGTCTCCAGGTAGCTATCCATGGGTGACTCCATACTAGAAGTTTCGCAATGGTGGGGCACCGTGCAATTCAAAGGTTTCTCTCCAGTCAGGCTGGCGACTGGAGATGACTCATACTTTGATGTACATGAAGGTTGGATGACTAGAGCCCAGCTCTGCTCTATAAGCGAAATCTTGGGGTCTCTTTCCCGCACCTGCTATTCGTGATCCACGTCCTCTGTGCCGGCCAGCGAAAACTTTGCTGAGGATATTGATCTCCGGTCGACGTGACTTTTCTTTTGCCTCCCCTGTATACCCCCCCCGGTTCGACAGACCATTTTGCGAGGCGAAAAGCCAGGGAAATGTGGGAAGCTGGTAAGGATAGGTTCCTCGTGAAGGCGAAGTGGGTCGTACTGGGATCACCACGCTCACAACGAGTCTCCATGTTCATACCCTGCTTTGCCAGCGTCTGCCGCGCAACCCCTCCGAAAGACAGACTTCTTTCAAGACATTCACAATCAGTGCCGTTTTCAGGAATCGGCAAGAACTTTGGTATATATACTACATAGGTATTAGGCATCCTGGAAACTTATGTAGTTATTTTGAGGCCTTTCGAAAGCACGATGCGAGCGGCATTACTATGATGAAAGTTCCTGGTTTCTAGGCAAAGCTGTGCAATGCATACAATACGTAGTGCGTGCGCGTGCAAAGTCACGGGAAGAAGGCTATCGCATTGTTATCGCAACTTATGAGTGCGAAGAAATCCTGTCCTGCACTACTGCTTTGTGACGGTTACACTTTTTTCAAAGACTAGCTTGATTCTCGTGTTTCATTGAGAATACACTGGTACGCCTGTGAGGCAATATGCAGTCCGGTCCCGGTATCTTGACAATATCTATGGAAATGGAAAGGAATTGCTGACAATAAAGAACTCTTGCTGCCAGGCGGATCGGATTACTTTGAGTCTCTGTGAGGGTTCTGCTGTGATGGTTTTGGCTTGGCTGATGAAAAGCTTAAAAGTGTTGGATCACCGCACAACCGCTGACCACCAAGCCGTGACCAGCCATCGCTTTTTTCAGGGTTCCGGCTTTGGGAAATTACTTGCTTGGTCCGTCGAAATCAACCACTTCCCGAAAACGTCTCATGTTATCATACAGACCCATTTTATCACAGGTTGACCAATTCGGCCAAAAACCAGCGTTCGTTTTCTGCTGCGCAAAAGCAATGCAGAAGGAACCTCGAGACGTGCCGATTCCTGCCGGTCACTCGATTGTGGGGCACCCAATTGTCGAGTTTTTTCACCTTCCCAATGCGTTCCAGACCATCTGCAACAGTGGATTTGCCAAGGCCTAGCTCTTCTGCTATCTCTCGAACTGTTTGGGATGGGTCAGCCTCCAAAATCCCCCTAAAATCCTCGTCAGATATTGCTTTAGGTCGACCGCTATGAGGCACCATTCAAGGCTGAAATCTCCAGAACGAAATTTGTTGAGCCATTGCCGCACAGTGCTTTCTCTAGCACTATTGGGCCCCACACCTGGTTAATTTGTTGAGCTGTTTCGATTGCGGATTGCCCCAATTTATAGTCGAAGAAAAATCGTCCGAAGTGCTCTTTTCACATGCTTGAAAAAAACCTTAAAAAGGGGGTTCATCAAGCAATGGTGAAACGGCAATTATACCATCAGATAGCGCAAGAAATTCTCTACAGGATGTGCTACTGAGAAGCAAGGCAGAATGAGTTTTTAATCAGCAGTGAATGTACAAAGTAAGTGCACAAAACGCTGAGAACGTTCCGGAAAACCTCATTAGTTCGAGGTTATAGTTGAAGTGAAATATTCGCCTAATGATCACCTACTCCTCACTCTTTTTTCCTTTTTTGAATGTCAAGCGGAAGAGCCCTTGTGCAGTAATTGCCGTGACCTTTTCAGAATGTTGTTCGCTACAGGAAATGAGCCAGCCCTTTAGGTCATTGAACGAGCTGTTCGCTCTGGCTCTCCTTTCCTCTCCCCCAAGTCCTTTCCCACTTCAGTTTATAGCACACTCGAGGACCAGCGCAACGGAATCGTATACTCTCGTGGGAATTCCCAGCGGAAATTCACAATGTTGGTACGCCAAGCGAATGCGGTCATAAAAATACGCAATATACCACAGCAAATTATAGGCGGATTAACGAAGACTGGACGCGGAACCCAACATATGCCACGAGCAGACCCGAAAGCGCTCTAATTTGATGGATTACTGCGGAAAGAATACCATCCAAAGCATCCTTTGAATTTGCTTATTCAACTGTACCCAATAAGAAAAATACGCAGAACAGATCCAGGTAGCGATATTTCGGAAAATACGTCATACATGCCTCTGGATTTATGTGAAGGTCGCTGCTACTTGCCCGGCCGTCAAGACCGGATCTCCCATTCATCCGAGCCAATTAAACGATTTTCCTCATTAAGTACTTGCACATAATTATACGCATTCAATTCCACTTGTCAGCAGAGTTTCAAGCATTTCAGAGGGATCGATCAGTGCTACGCGCTTTTTCTTCCTTTTTCATTATTCCGATTTTTTTGGGCGCACATTCACGCTTGCTTACTCATACGGGAAGGTCCACAATAGAAGAACATTCATGCTTGGCCGCTTGATTGGCGCTGGACACAAAACCGGGTTGACTGCCCACTCCCTTTATTCTTCAATCCCGGACCATTAGACGGCTCAAGCGGGCAGCCATGCATGTGTACCCGGCAATCCATAATTTCAGATTTATGATGCTGACCTTGAGATATTCTATTCATCCTTGATATTAACTTCTTCGTCATTTCTATTCATCCCTAACATCAACTTCGTCACGCTTTAGTCTCAGTCTCTTGGTCACGTACCAAAATGTAGCTTGCATTCGCGAACAGCGGACCCTTTTGCCATCGGTCTATTCATTTTTTCAAACCGACACATCAAGGGAATTGATCGATACCGGGGCGTCATAACTTCCTCTTCACCTAATTTACTAGATCTTGATCTAAATAGATAGCTGCACTTCAATTACGAATTCTGAGTGCTGTCAACTAAGCACTGGACGGAAAGCCGAGAATGATGTTGAAAAACTCCTTAGTAGAACTCCTTTGCTGTTGGAATCCTACGGAGACCAAAAGACAATGGATGAGATAACAGAAAACGAAAGAGAATATGGCACAGATATCGGTGTCTCCGGCAGCGGTGATCGCAACGCCTTTAATTCTGGGTGGGCCGTCAATGATGGGTGGGGTTGCTGTAGCGGATGGCAGCGGCAGCGTGCTAACTCCTGAATCGCTCATTATTTTCGATTGCTGAGCAGGCCATCAATGACGAGCAAGGAGTTCCACCCATCAAGTAGCCGCTAACTGAAATCTCTTCGAGCAGTTTCAGATAATTCTTCCCTTTATGGAAATTTGAAAAAAAAAAACAAAAAAGCCAAAAAATCCTAGTAACTATCGTTTCAGCGTCTATTCGAAACTTCTTGAATCATCCTCTGAATTATTCACATGCTTTGAAATCTTTGAGCTAAGAGAGTTTCGAGATTGGATTCCTATTTCCCAGAGATGAACAACAGAGTCGAATCGAGTCCAGCCGTTCATAATTTCGGTTCAAACTCCAGTCCCTCCACTTAGCGCTCAGCTATTTTATTTCTCCCGTATATAAAGCTCATGAGTGGTGCACAGCTGCGAACCACATCCTTCAAAAGATAGCTCGAGAAATTATCCAGCGAATACTCGGAATTTACTTCGAAAATTGTTGCACTGCATCGGTAAAAATATTGGATATTACCGTCCTCAAGCTGTGATGCGCTTATCGCGTGGGAACTGCGTCCCAATGTTGGGATGCAGCGTGGGAAATTTCTCTAGTACTGCAAATTTCCGGCTATCCCAGATCGATATGCAGGCCCTACGATATCTGCGATGGCAGTGGTCTCTGAAATTTTTTACTGCGCGTTCTAGCTCATGGGATGCGAGGAACGGCGAGATAAGGCGAGTCCTCTGATGACTCGTTTCCTATATTAGGTTAGTCAGGAAACTGAGGCAACTTTAGCCAAAGAGGTTTCTATCGTTCTCGTTTTGGGGTTCTGTAGTGCGCATCAGATGGTCTCGAGTTCGAGTTTCTGAACTCCTGCTCGGTCAGGCGAAACCATCGGTGCCTAATGTAAAAGCAAGGGCGGTCAAAGCCATGATGGCTGCCTCTCAGTTTCAACGTTCTTTCTTGTGATTTGGGGCTGGTCAAACCCAAAGTCTAATAGTGGTTCGTGCTGCAGAGTCTGGAGAAAGGGGGTAAGAGGTGGCAACAACTCTCAATTCCCCTTTGCTGAGGTATAAGCCGCATTATTTGGATGCTGAGCATGGCAATGCGCGCAAAACGTTTATGTCGCAGCGGTACCAGTTTTTGTCTTTTTTTTGTACGCCCGATCCTCATGACTGATTTTTATCCAGTTTTATCATGTGACTCTATTTCATTCAATTTAACGGCGTTGTTAGGCTTGAGAGGGGCATTTTGCATTTTCACTGCGTTCCTTTTGATAGTTCATGTCAAATAACAGGTCTTGTTTTGGTGTTGCCTGTAAACGCTTGTGAAGCTGCGAAGTAGCCCAAATGGGGCCACAATTTGCAATTCTGTCCTGTACAGGCTTCGCTGGACACTTTAGATGCCCTCTAAGCCGAACTGCTCCAAATTACGGCCTCTATCTCGGGATAGGCGAAGGTGGTCTAGTGACAAGTAGTGCGACCACCCGCGCGGTCCTAGGTTCAGATCCCGGGCCGACGTTCGTTCAGGCCAACCTTCTTTCTTACGGCAAATGGGCCAGATTCGTCTGGAGGATAAACAGCATTGACTTGAACATCGGATGGCCCTGTAAGTCATTGTATAGGACACTGAATATTGGCTGACCCTCGCAAGTCATGTGTAGGCACATCGCATTCAAAAGCCACTACGATTCTGAATGGAAGTAGAATGCGTGCCATCCCACAAAGGGATTGATTAACGGCGGAGACTTTGTCCTTTATCTCTAGGATGTATAGGGCGTGGCTGCATTCTCTACTTGAACATGGCGCAGGACCTCTTTATCGTGTCGTGGCGTCTTTCCAATGGAAACAACTATCATGTTTGTTCTGGACACGATTAGTTGTTTCCATTGGCAACATTACAATTTCCACGAAACGGTAGCATTCCATCGAAAGTCTATTCCTAACTTCGTTCAAATTAAGTACGCAGCTACGCCCTCTCAACCTCTGGTATCTGCAGTACAACTAGGACTGGCTATTGACGGAGCTGCTGACAACAAGACGTCATGAAAGCTGACAAAGCATTTTTGAGCGAACCATTGGAGCCATTCGCTGCGAAAAGACGGCCCACACACGAGTTGCGGCTTATACCTCAGATAATAGGGCAATTAGGACCAATGTAAAAGAGCGATTATTCGTTGCAAGAGGGCTATCTGGATGGCGTCAGGAACTAGAGTAGGTCATGCAAACGGTGCCACGTCCAACCGTTTCAGATGTATTCTCAACCGAATTTCCGTGGGTCGCACATCAATTACGCTCTGTTTATTCTTTTCGCGGCATCTTCCTGTTTTCGTCATGTGTATGAACGCGTCAAATTCAGCAGGAAATGCGACTGAATAAACACTCTCAGCCTTTCCGTCCCTACTTTAAATTACGGCGGTTGTGGAGAATATTTGATTTTTTCCATTCAGAGCAATGCCCGCAGTAATCTCTGTCTCTGGAGCGTATTCATCTGGGAACAGGGTACAGCATCGTTGTGTGAAAAACAGGGGGTTGTACTTGGTCGTTGTGGGGTAAGGGGGAGGTCGTACGTGCGTTTGAGAGAAGGGTGTGCTGCGCTGGGAAAAATTTTGCCTGGCTGTTTACTTTTCGCATAATTTTGCCTGTTTCATGAGTACTTTGTACCCCACCCCCTCGCTCGACGGAAAATTTTTGGGTGAAGAACTGGACTGGAAAATCTGGGAAATTGGTAGGTAGGTGTTGGGGAAGCAGGGAGAAGGTAGGGTCGTACCGAGACCCTCATTTGGGTGGGGGGTCGTACTGACCCCTTTCTAGGAGGGGGGGGGTCATACCTACCTTCACTATCATTTCACACATCACGATGCTGTACCCTTTCTGGAAAGCTCAGTGACCACTGCAAAACACGCTCGGAGTTTCTTCCTGTTGAAGTCCCTTAGACCGATGGGACCAATGTCCGTTAGGAAACTGCATACCGGTGGAAGAATAAATGGGCGAACGGAACGTGGCCATAGATCAGTATGGAATTACGTTGAAACCACCAGGTTGAGAGGTGGTGTACAGCTTCATGTCCACACTGAGTGGCAAAAACTGCATTCCAAGCGGCGTCTCGTGAAAAGTGGTAGAGTGTGTCGAGTCGTACAGCCAAGAGACAGCCACTGTTTATGCGTAGCCCCAGCTCAACATATGTAGATGGGACCTCTTACGCCTGGGGATGTTTGAAAATAGAGTTTTTCACACCGAACTGCTTCAAAGGGCCGTGTGTCGGCGAACTGGCCCTGATGCCAATCGGGCCACGTTCATCATCTTCCTGACTTTTGGTTACTGTGAGGTCACTCATACCAAAATGCTGCACTGAGCCTCGTACTAGCGTAGCCTTCTGGTAGGAAATGGGAGGGAAAGGAAGGGTAAGGAAGAACGGCATGGAACATGATGTTTCGATCCATTGTACCCTCGTTGAAGGTGAGGTGTAGGGATAATTTGTAACGTGTTCAGACAATCAGTAGCGCCATCAGCAGCGCTACCAGGAGTTCCAGCAGGTTCCACCATCAACAGAAGATTCCCACCAGAAAGGAGGGGATGTGCATTTGGTTCCCCATAGTCCGCGCCGCTGCGAACTAATCACTATTTGTTGATAAGAGTTATTTAAATTTTGACGACTCCCGCGGAAGCAGATTTTTCTGGGAAAACCGAAAAACAACAGCAAAGAAGAACTAGAAAACAGAAACCGGAAAAACAAAACACGATAACAAGAACCGGTAAAAGTTGTAGGGAGCTGGGGAAAAGTGGGAAGATGCTAAGTAGGAGGGGGAGGGGTAAGGACTGACCATGAGGAGGTAATTCTGGGTCCTATCGACATCGTTACTTCACAGATCACGGTGCTGAACCCTGAATCCTGGTCTGGGGCACCGTACCGACACACACCGTGAATAGTGTTCGGTTCAGTGTTCACTCCTATTATTTGATCGCTCCTATTTAACGCAAATATTGTATTCCCCCCTCCATCCCCCATCTACATCTGCATATCATCTAGGTTTCCACGTAATTGTTGCGGCAGAGCTTGCGATGCGGTCCACGACTGACAGCGGAACTATTAAATATGCATGCAAATGGGATTATCGTCACTCTCATCACAACAAAGCCCAAGGAATAGCAATACTAGATACTAGAATACTAGAATATCTCAGTCGTATCGTATCATAATCGGCTCGGCGAAAAAACTTTTTTTAAGCTATAGTGATTGCGCGCAAAGCCCCTCATTAGGAATGAAAGGCTTCTGCGCAATGTTCTCAACCAACTTCATAAGCAGCTTCTCATTAATGAGCTTTTCCAACACCAGTCCATTCACATATTTCTCTAGCAAACTAACCGCAATGCAACGACATGAAGAAACTCTGCTCGAAAAATGGAAAAAAATGTAAAAAAATACGACACCATATACGGCTAATCTTTTCAAAAGAGAAGACTGTGTTGCTTCGGAAAATCACCCTCTTGTCGCCAACACAAGGTCCACTTGAAGGGTTTCTTTTTTAAATTAGGGCACAAACTTGAAGCTGGGGTTCAAGGATGTTTTGTTGACTCTGTCAACAAAACGGGCAGTTTTCTAAAGTCCTGTAAAGTGCAAAGGTACGAAATGATCAGGGCACGTCCTGGAGTCGGAGAAGATATTTGCGAAATTCAAATTTGACCCCCCCCCATCTGAAAGTTTTTCTTCCTCATGTGCGACCCCTCTCCCACTCCCATCAGAGGAGGGGCGCGAAAAAAGTCGCACTTGGTCTCCTTTGACTTGGTCTCCCTTATTCGGCAGAGCCGCAAAATATGTAATCATAGTGCTTCCGATAGTTGACTATAAGAGTGGAATGATGACGACTCCCCCTTTCCCTGCTCCCTTTCAGTCGCAGTTATTCTGAGAAAAACTTGGAAAACATCAGCAAAACAGGAAAACCAAAAAACAAAAAACGGAAAAACGAAACACGAAAACAAAAACTGCTAAAAGTGGTAGGAAGTAGGGAAAACTTAGAATGATGATAAATGGGACGGGGAAAGGGAGAAGATCGTACCAGAGGAGGAGATGTCTGGTCGCCTTCCCTCTGTTCATTCTGGCCTTATCCTTTATCGGAATCTCAATGCATTCCCATCCATTTTACAGTATTTTTTTTCTCCAAAATTCCCCACTTTGCTCTCCAAAGAATTCCCGTCGAGCAGGGAGGGAGGAGCTATAGCGCACTTGAAATGGAAGAATACCGAGGAAAGCCAGAACGAGAAACATTAGGTTTTGCTTCCAAACAAAATAAAACACCCTGCACGCGCCTCCCTTCCGGACCCAAACGCCTCGTACGTGTCCTGATAATGACCCTGTCCACCCATGGAACCTACATGGCGCGGTTGATTGCAACAAGGACAGCCACTCTTATTTCACGGTAATCACGACTGGTTTGGCACGAATCGAACCCGCTCATCAGGTTCCGATGCTACTGTCAGACACTCCAGATATAGAGAGCTAGTGTTGTAGTAGTAGATTTGTCCCTCGTAAGCAGCAACTAGAAGTAAGCAAAAGAAGCCTGGAAAGCGGCGGACGATGCGAAGAACGACGCAACCCGTTTTGCAATTGGAGTAACCCAATTTTCAACAAAGTTTGGAAACAACTTTTTGCACAATGGTTCGTTCCCCCCCCCTTCACCGACCTACGCCTGGGCAAAAATTAGCATGGCTCGCAAAACAACTTCATGCACTTGCAATTAGAGTCAAGTGGCACGATAAATGTTCAAGACGTGTAGAATTAATGCGCCTAGCAGGACAGAACTCAGCGCTTCTAAGCAGACGCAGCATTTCGCCTTTTCAGAGGAAGCTACCTAATACGCCGCTATCAATCTGCAGCATAAGCCCAACGTGCCGGCCCACCCACAAATGTCCCACCGATGCTGATGCTCGTATCGCTTCATTTGCGAAGTAGATGAAGCAAAAGGGGTTGAATGAAGCGAAGGGGTTGATATGAAGCGGCTGCGGCTGTATAGATATATGAGTGCGTCCGAAATCGCTTTCTGAGTCGTGTAGAACGAAGGGCCTCTGTCCGTGCAGGTGTTTGACCGTTTAATTTCGCTTTTACGTCCATTTCCCACTATTTATTCTCCCTTTTACCATTTCAGACAACCAAATTATCATGCCTTATGCCTTTAATGTCGTGCAACTTTTGAAAAATTTTAAGAATTTTAAGGCAATTTTGTGCAAAGCGATTTACATTTCGTTGCTTTTCTGGAGTTTCCAGGATTTCACGAAAATTACCAGTATGACTGGAGGAGCCCACAGGATGACCCAAGCCGACTTGCAGACCTTTTTAAAGTGAGATTCAAAGCGAGTTCTGTTCTCAGGTTAAACCACCACACCTTTTCTAATCGAATTGCCGCTAGTCACCTTGCGAGCGTAACGTAATTCTCGAAGCGACCATGAACTCTTTGAATGGACGGTGACTGAAATGTCACATGGGTAATCGTCGGGTTCAACCTTGACGCCATCTGTATAAGTGGTCCTCTCTCAGGAGATTTTTTGTTAGAACGTTGAAAATGATGTTCGTGGTACTGCTCATTGCGCTGTTCCCAGAAGCCGTCTGAAGCGAGACTTATGGTTAGATTGCTCTCATGAATTTTAAATATTTGCTGAAGCGTTCAAACTAGTCAGCGCCTCTCAGACGGTACGCTATTACAATGCTTTCCACGAAAAGTCTCAGCAGCTTTTTCGGACACCATGACCTTATTTTTCACGTGACCGTGATGGCGTAGATGTATGAGGCAGACATAAGTCGTTCTGAAGATCGCCGCCAAGGCCTTTTCAGAAAATGAGGTACGGAATACAATTGGAAGGCATAGTTTTTCATTACCCTTAAACGTCTCCGTACTCCTCAACTGGCAATCAATCTACTTTTTGCATGATTTTGACCTCATTCGGCAGCGACTCACTACAGTATTCGAACTCGGCCACCCAGTAGGAACGGTTCACATTGGGAGTCTCAAGAGAGGGGGTCGTTTTGGTCGCTGGAGGGAGGAGGGGTCGTACTTCTCACTTGCTTCTTCTTCTGTCTTTCAGAGGCATGTTCAAGGTGGCTGACTTTTCTCATTCTTTCCTGTTTCAAGTGCGCTATATATTCCCACCCCCCTCCCGACCATGGCACATCGTTGTTGGGGATTCCCCAACGGGGGGGGGGGGGGTCGTATATTTTTGGAGAAAAGTGGGAGAATTCACGGGAATGTCCGGGAGAAGCGGTAGGAAGTTGGGGAAAATCTAAGAAACGGTAGAATGGGGTCGTATTTTCTTTGCAGTTTTTCCGTTTCACATGTGCTACCTACCCTTCACTCCCCCCCACCTTCGCTCGAAGCTCGATGAAGAGGGAAAACCAGGGGGGGGGTCCTACCAACCCCACCCCCAAAAGGGGATCTTACTGACTCGACAAAAATCTCTAACCAGGGCACGATATCGTTGTGATGATCACAACGGGGGGATGATCACAACAACATTTGACCGCGAGGGAGAGGGGGTCGCATTTGGTCTCAGAAAATTTTTTTTGGTAGTTGATTTCTCGTTTCACGGACGGTATAAAGGGGAGGGGGTCGTATTTGGCCGTTGTTGGGAGAGGGACTGCCAAAGATCTATACAACTACTATTTCCGATAGTTGAAAATGATAGTTAAATCCTGACGACCTCCCCCCCCCGCTCGACAGCAAAATTTTGGGGAAAAACCAGAAGGAAATTTCGGAAAAACTGGTAGGAGGTTAGGGAAAATCTGAGAAATTTTTCCTGTTTCACGGTGGCATGGGGAAGGGGGGGGGTCGTATTTGAGGATAGACTTGGGGGGTCGTATTTTTCAGGAAATGATCACAACGCGATGGCGTGCCCTGTCCCCAGTGATGTGCCCAGCTCCCGGGCTCCCGGCCCAATAAGTGAACCAATCCACGTCACTTCATCGTTGTCGATTCCCCAATAGGGTGAGTCCTATTTGGTCTGAGAAGAAAAATTTTTGATGGTTGTTTTTTCTTGTTTCAGGCATGCTATGAAAAGGGGAGGGGGGTCACATTTGTTTTCTGGTCCCCTGAGAGCTCAAATGAGCTCGATAGCTAGATGAAGGAAGTAGGGAGGGAGGGGACCAACCCCCCCCTTCCCTCCTAGAAAGGGTAAGGGTTAAGAGTGGTACGGACTCTACCGAAATCTCGAATCGGTGATGTACCAACGAATCCCAAAGATCAGGGACGATTGTCAGCTGAACGACCTTCCACCCCGATCGCCACGTTGGCGATGCCGCGCTTGAAAACGCCGTGGCCGTTGCCCCCCGTCAACGCCGCCATTTTAGTCCATTTAACTTGCAGCCTCGTTACTCGCCTCTTTTTCCTCTTCTGATATTACATATCGATTTTCACTCTACCCTGTCTCCCTCTCTAGTCAGTCAGCCTCCCTCGGGTGCCTTGGTAAGTAATTGCGTCGCGCGTATGCCGCCTCCCACTTCTCGGCATCGATTTCTGCGTCGAAAGAGCTCTTTCCCATCTTATGTGTCTTGTGTGTCGAATCCCCACGCTAGCAACGACTTCAATTTGGATTCCATAAACGCCCCCAGGCAATCGCCGCAACTTTGCCCAGTTTTATGTTCCCCACATGAAAAACACCTCCCAACTGTTGATTTGAAGGCCCATTCACCACCCAATCATCCTCCCACGGTGTAATTTGAGCGGAATTTCTCACGTGATCTTCAGCGGTTTGGACGTGTGTGTCAAGTGCAGTAATTGAGGTGGGGTATTATCTGTGGGTGCGTGCGGGTATTTGTTCCCATTTCCACACAACTATATCGTTCTATTGAGTGTCATACAAATCGATATGACATTTTGGAACAACTGTTTGCTCAGTTGGTGGTGATGTGGCTAGCGCACGCATGTGGTGACGATCAGTTCATTCTCCCCATATGTGCATTCACATTTCATCGTTGCTCAACCGTTATGAATTGGCTTTTTCGCATGGTTTAACCACGAATTTGAACAAACGCAGATCCGAGCTTACTCCCCTTGTGCCGTTTTATGGCCCTTTTTGAGGCTCGTTCCCTCTTTTTTCTCACCACATGCGATCCAAGCTAAGTCCAGGTCTCTTCTTCTTCAACCAGGCTCGACGCCTTTAGCTGCTTTCAATCTCAAATGGCGCTCTGACTTTACTGACGGTTTGCCTACTCAGCAGTGTGTAAACCTATCAACACATATGTTCGGACGTAAGACAAGAAGTAATGGGAATGCCCAGTGTCCCAGCTATCAGCTGCTTTCCCACGACGATCGTGAAAGAAAAGCAATCGATCGGGTGTGGTGCTGTATATTTAGATTTTTATCCCTTTAAAGACAGTCCTCGCGCTCAAGTAGTTCGTAGCCGCCGTTCCTTATATGTGAGTACTTGGTCCTCAAACCCGAAGGTTTTTCCTTTTTTGTGGCCTCACAGTAAAAGGCGGCGCTGCGGCCTTCATAAGTGGTAGTTCTCCCCCACCGAGTTGTTCCGCCCACCAAAACTCGAAGCCTATTTTCTGTCACGAGTTCAGTTTTTACACCGTGTTTTTTTCACAATTAGATGGCAGTAGTATTGGATGACGCAAAGGAACCATTAGCGAACCAGAGGCGGCAGGATATCCTTTGCTGGCATAAAACGAGAAATCGGATCCAGAGAATTCGTCAGGAAAGGCTGTTAGGTCCTTGCCTGCGGTCTTCTCCATAATTTTTTTTGCTTTATTTCCGTCCCTGGAGAGTTACTTTGCGACTATGAAATTGCAAATGAACGTCATTATCCACAATATACAATCGTGGCTATCCACAATACACAATCGTGGCTTTGCCTTCAAATCAGTGGAGAAATGGTAAGTAAGTGGATATATCTGTTGAGAGAGGAGAAAGTAAGGCGAAAGAAGATGAGTACTAATCCCTAGGATTGCTAAGGATAACATGCTGCACAATATAGGTCTGCCCCTCACGAGCGTCCGAGGGAGCCTTACCTTCCTGAAAGGCTCTTAAAAGGGCGATTCACTTCGGAACGTCAGTCTAGCAGAGGTCTGTATCAATTTTTGCGGCTGATATATATTATTATGCAGTTCTGCGCTCTGTCTACTCGAGAACCTACTCGAGAAATTGGAGATGACAGCTGCAGTGATGAAGAGGTCGTCATCGGCGACAGCCATCGAACAATTCCCTTCAATCGACCCATTTAAGGTCGAATCCAGGGCGTTCTCATTTGGATTCTGTATTTTCCTTTGTACGTTCCTTCCATATTCTGAATTGTTATTTATTCTCCTTCTTCATGCGATTGGCACAGTGGCTGCCTTTCCGTGGCTTATTTTCGGCAGTACCTCACTACTGTAACTTACTACGGTATTCCGCTCACTTCTGAGCCACTGAGTCAGTACTGCCATCATTCCCACGATTATTATTCATTGTTTATTAGAGAAATCGATCGCTTGCTTTGCTAGTCATTTCCCCATTTAGGCCTCATTCACACCAAGCCATATGTAATTCCCTTTTCTCGCACGTTAATTACCCCCTGCAAGGTCCCTTCCTCTCGTCTTTAGCTACTGCTGGTTAGCCGAACGTAATCGACATGTTTTTGAATTCTCCCCCCCCCCATGGAGATGAAAACACGTTCTGTGCTGATGTCGTCGTGGTTTGATGATGAGGAATTCTGTTCGATATTCTTCAATTAGGAAGAGGCACCCACTGAATACTTGACGTCGGAAAACTTGCTTACCACCACTTATCGTTGGGAACAATCGTGTTACATACTGCTCTAACCGCCTTAAATCGGTCGCTTGGACGACAACCAGTCACTACTCAATGGCACTTCGAGTCCGAAGCCGCCAAATTAGATTTGACATATGTTGCATAGCATTCCTTTGAGAATTGAACGCTCAGCTAGGCGAAGAAAACTTTCCTGTGAATGCCGAACAGCTTTAGTCGTTGCTGTTTTCACTAACTCCACGGGGAGTTTTCATGGACGGGTTTCTTTCACTCAACAATGTTTTTGTTTGCGTGCTCTCATTGTTTGGCACGGCTTTATTTTCTTTTCTGCGCCTAAGCAGCCTCCGGGCGACTACGCCCAGCGTAAAATAAATCTGAACATAATGCAATTTGAATAATGATAGCTTCTATAAATGTGAATGGCTTCTAATTCTGCGTACTTGTTATTGCCTGACCTGAGAGAAGAGGGAGCGCCAGGGCAAGGGGCTCGTTATGAGCACCAGTAGGGAATGTGCTTTCTTGTATTCCACTGTGTAATCCCGGTAATGTGCTCTTCACGTATAATTCGTGTCGCGAGAAAATGGCAACGCCCATGGGGAAAATACCTGGGAAGCGTGCGCGGCCCTTGGGAGGGGGGTCTGGAAGCAGTCGGCTTATGACTGAGGCAGTCGGATTCAGATTTCGAGCCCCTGTGCAGTATTCTTTGTATTTAACTATTTAGCCAGTTTCGTACTGACATGGATGTCATGGATGTTTGCCTACCTTTGATACACCTTCTAGTGTCTTGAATGAATAAATAAATAAAACTAGTATGCTGCCAGTGTTGGAGATTTTTATGGGCTTCCGAAATCGATGTAGCCGAGGGCATGAATTGCACGAATTGGTCGGCTCGCCTTTTATTATACAATTTTGATTCTCTAATAACACCTTTATGCGTGATTTGAATCTGTGTTAGGTGAGCTGGAGGATTCCAGGGCCTAGCGCTGTGCATGCGTAACATAACCATGAAATTAGATCAAGTCAAGGGGCACAGCTTGCCCTTTCTTGTCCTGTTTCCGAAATCCAGGCCGTACTTTGATCGAAATTTTTCCGCAGACATGGATTTGGTCGGCATTTTAGCGCCCAGGCCAATCGCATGTGGAATTCACAAAGTCGAAGTACCCAGAGTACTATGTTTAGGTTGAATCTACCTTCGAGAAAAACTACGATGAAACTGGCCTGATTTTTGGAAGGAGGGTCGACAAAGGATAACTAACGCTATTGAAACTGTCTATTCATTTATCTCGTGAAACTCAGGGCCATATCGTCCCCTCGAACATTTTGGGGAAGAAAATACTTGTATGGCCAGCTTCTTCCCAGTTATAAACGCAAGCTGAGCATTGTAAACATTTCTCATGAACTTTTGCGGCTCCCTAAATTCGAACGTTGACAGAACTTCTTGTGTAATCGATTTTTATCAAGTACCGTAGCGAACACCTCCACGAAGGCATATTAGTTCGCAAGCAGGGCACGTCGTATGGGATCCCAAGCGAGGTCTATTTGGTCGCTTTAGAGGGGGGGGGGTCGTACTTGTCCTTGAAGGGTGAATATTTTGAATAGTCGACTTTATTCGCTCTTTTCTCACGTATTCCCCCTTCCCCTCAACGACAATTTCTTTACAGTAAAGGATTTTTGGGGAAAAGCCAGAAATGGTAGGAAGATGGTAAGAGAAAAAGGGAAGGGGGGGGCGTACGAGTGAAGGAGCTTCTAGGAGGGAGGGTTATATTTTGCGAAAATCTCCCACAAGGCAGAACGTGCTTCTCTCGCAAACGACGTACACGTGATTTTCCATATTTGGAGATTGCTGAGAACGACGAAAAGGCCCATCCGCTTCCCATCCGTTGCGAGATTATTCAAATCAGTAGCGAACGAACGGAGCGTTGTATAGCGGTGAATTTTCAGCACGTCGGACACGAGCACTTTATGGAAATTCAATGTCATCCATTCCATGCATGCGTGACCTATCTGAGGTAATCATCGCCGATTCAGTGGGACGATTCAGCAAGCGATTACTGCGATAACTAGCTAACTTTGCGCGTACAGTCCGTGTGAGCCAGTGCACGTTTTGCCGCTGGAAAAAAATTTGCACGGTACGACTCTCTCGAAAAATCCATCTTCGCTAGGACCTCCTTCCTCATCGCTTATCCTGCCTACCATCCTCTTGAAATTCTCTACCTTCCTACCACTCATGCCGAGTTTCCTTCTGAAGTACTCTATTTTTCCTCAAAAAAGTGCCGTTGGGCGAATGAAGGGGATGGGAGTTGCCAGGGTGGTGGGAGGGTGGAGGAGGTAAACAACACACCCGAAGCAGGAAAGCGGGACAAGAAAAGCCGACAACCAAAAGCCTTTTTTATGGCAAGTGGCACGATAAATCGACATGGCGTCCAGGATCCATACGCACCACGAAAGAATAATGTGTCGCTTAGCAGACTGCGTAACGCGTTTTCCAACCAACAGTATCGTTACAGCGCCTAACCAAGGTGCAACGTGCCGACCCAGACGCCCACAGCAACCTCCCGCCCACAAATGGCCGCACAGTCACATCGACGCTGGTACTCTTATCGCATCACTCATGAAGTTCAATTGGTATGAAGCGTTGCTACATTGATATAAGAATACATATGTGCAGCCGTTTCTATGGAAGCGGTTGTTGGCACGATGCCAACGGGGAAGTCGTCCGAAAATGCTCGTTTAATGCCATGTAGAACAAAGGCTTCCTCGCAGGTTTTCGGCGCTTCAACTGCGTGTTTGGGACATCAATTCCTCAGTACATAGCACCTCGTTTCGACTGACTTCTGAGCAAGTATCAAACTTGATCGAACCGTTAGTGCTCTTAGCAAAAAACTCCTACCCCCAGTAACAAATGCGCCCCCCCACGTTGGGGTTTTCTTATACGTGGCCTGAGCATCTACTTCAAGACAACTCCCGCGAAGAAGTGGTCCGCAAAGTCCCTCCGTGCGTTTGCATCACTGTCCGTATTCACGGGGAATACGCCACTATCGTCACTCGAAACGGCGAGGTAAGAGGCTAGAGAGCATAGACTTTTTGCAACCACTGCAACCACGATTACTTTCACTCTGCCAATAACGGCTTACAAGCGGAATTGCGAGTGTACATAGTGTTTTCTGGAGCGATCGAGAGGGTAAAAAGCGGCCCTGGTGGCGTAACGGATAGCGCACTCGCCCGGAAAGCGTGAGGTGCGGGTTCGACTCCCGCCTGGGGCACGACTTTTGCCCACAACTCAGCATTCTTGTGATAACATTCGGAACGCGTACTGCGGCGTTAAACAGCAGTTATCATAACAAAACAGTTTCCTGTAGCGTCGTAGGGTGATTTCCTGTGCTATGGGCTTTCATGGTTCATGATTGAGCACCTACTTCCCGTAACACTTGGATGGCGAGATTTGTGTTCAATAGTGACTCGAAAATATTACAAACGCTCTGTGAGGTCTAAGCGTTTGTGAAAGTCGAGTGCATAGCCTCTAGATGCACTAGTTATCCTATTTAGTACATCAGTGATGCCTCCGATTTCTCTGAATTAATGATTCTGCATTCATTAATCCGCCTTGGGCGAGCTCTTTCTTCCTGGCCGCTTTCCTCATTCCTTCATAATGCTCCGTCGCAGTGAAAAGCTCATAACTCCAGTCTACCTTCGTTTTCTTTCATGGGATTAGGTTATGTTAGTCACAACGGCATTACTCTCCGTGAGCACTCATGCATAAAGCCCTTGTCAACGTCAGCGCGTGTCCCCTTTCCGTCGTTGCCTAGCGAATTTCCTAGGGGATTCTGAGTTCATTAAATCGTCTAAGCCGAGTTTTTTCTGTTTGAGTCTGCTTTGCACTCTTCCTCTTTTCCCTCATAGTGCTCAGATGTGATCCAAACAAACTCCGAATGCATTGACGTTCCTCTGCCCGAGTTTTCGTCATAACACTGCCAATAGCAAATGCTCAAGCGCAGCCCTGCCTCAAGTTGTTTATGAATTCGGCGCTTGGCTAAGTCTCTGGAGAGCCAGTTGAATTCCACTCAATCGCTTCGCGTTTGTTCACTCAAAAGTCATTTCTATACACCATCGATCATTTCGGTCGTAGTTACACTTTGCTACGAGTTTTTCTAGTGAACGTTTTCAGTCAAAGTCAAAAGTTGAAGGTCAGACATGATGTGCTCGTGAATGAGAGAACCTCTGACCTAAATCGCTCCCTCGGTTTTGCTTATTCATTGAATCGTCGTAGTCGCCACTTGTCCCTGACGTCCCCAATTGCCAGGGACACACACATCGTCGAACTCTAGGCTGGTCAACCTTCATCTGTTTCACTCAAAGGTGGAATTATATCCATTATGTTTTCCATATGACATACTGGTTTCTTGTTTAACTACCCCTTTTACCAGAGCTCAAGTTACTGGCTAATTTTTCTAATATTGAAATAAAATCCGTTCCCATGCTACAGCAATACATGTCGCTAAAATTACACTTTCAACAGTTAATATCGTCACCATTAGTCGGGGCGGTGTCAGAGGATATGGAAAGAGCCTACCCGCGGCACACTCCCCACTGTTTGTTTCATTCTAAGTCGATTAAGAACGCAATGCCGTTGGTGGAAAAGGCAGCCGTGGGAGGGCTCAATTCGCCTCTCCTGACATCGCCCGACTGACTGCGATGTTATCAACCATATGCTCCTCCTCCATTTTCTGAAATCTTCTCTCGAAACAAGGACCACGCAAAGATTTCTGGATCAGTCAGCATACCACAGCTTCGCCCCTATCATTTTTCTTCTCT
>MU913298.1:0-14198 GCA_036418165.1 Cooperia oncophora | reverse complement strand
GGCTGCTCGTCGTCGTCTTCCACTGCGAACGAGTTAGATATTCGTTTAGGACAATGTTGAGGGGTGTGAGGGGGTTCACTAGAAGCGAATGCAAATTTCTGACATTTCACATTCCGGAACAATATAGGTTGCAGTGTTGAAAAACTATCGTTTAAGGATTGGAGAGATGCTGGTGTGCAAGTGCACGAAATACCCATGACCGATTTCTTCGGCTCTGCAGCAAGACCACAGATTGATTCCGCGGTGCAGTTTATCGACTCAGTTGCTGCTAAAGGAAAGTCTGTCTATGTGCATTGCAAGGTAAGACTTTTGAACCCGGTATTTTATTTATTCTTCGAATGAGATTCGGTGTTAAACTGATTGATATGGGGGGAAAATACATGCGGCATCCACTGTGTCTACTTCAGACGCGACTCGAGCGACTGGATTGCGCTAGTCGCGTATATGCGCGCAGTTTGAGATCGCCTGTCTGTCTCGCAGAGGGGTACCACATCACACTCGGAAGTCCTAGATAAAGGCTCCACAAGCACACATTTTCGAACCATTGAGGTCTGGGAAGCCTATGCTGCCTACAGGACAACGGCTTACATGGTTACCCCGCTCTGTCGCCTTCAACGTCATAGGACGATTTCATATGCTCTTTGCCCTGGAGATACAGGGTGAATGTTCTGACTGTTGCCGGCTGCGCTCGTGTTCATTAGTCATTTAGCTTTTTGGCTGCCTTTTTTTGAGAAGGGCACACCCAGTGAAAAACAGTTTATTCGACAAAAGTAGTACACGTATTGCCAGTTCACCACGGATGCTGTTGCTTTGGTGAAAGAAGAGGAAAACAGATGATTAGGGAAACACTCCAGAACACAGATGGTCGGACGAACATCGCTATTTTCCCAACCGCGGAACCAAACTTCCGTTTTGCCCCTTACCGCTCGGAGACCAAGCAAGAGAATGGTTCTACTCTGGTCCTTATTCGAGGGGTTCTTGATGTTTTTTGCTCTCCTCTTTACTGAAAAACAACCCTATTGAGTACGGATTTATGGCCGAACATCACTACGTGCAATTTCTTGGCCCGGCACTGTGTTCAAAAGTGCGCAGATAATTCTCTCCTTGTGTTCCCTGCACGGCCGTATCCACAAACTACGTTAGGCAGCGTTCAGACTTCGCGACGGCAGCGCTTCGGTCGCGCGTTCGACGCGATCGATGCGCATGCTTTCGACTGCATTGATCGCGTCGAACGCGCGACCGAAGCGCTGCCGTCGCGGAGTATGAACGCTGCCTTAGCTCCCGAATTACTAGAAAAGCAACACCATGAACACGGTTCCAAAATAGCAGCCAGTAATAATATCAATTGGCATTTCAAATAGAATAAGCGTTGTGCAAAAGGAACCTGGTAGTTCCCAGATGAGAAAATTTCTTCAGGCTGGACGAACTCGTAGCGCCACTGTTGCTGTTTGTTATTTAATGAAGTCACGGAACTGGTTACCTAATGTGGCTGTAGAATATTTGAAGTCGAAAAGGCCTCAGGTTTGTTCTAACTATTAGATGACAAACGGAAATTTCTCATTTGATATTTTTCTGAAATAGCTATTGGTTATATTACCCCGAGATATGAATTTTCGTGCTTATATGGGTGTCTAACATCCTTGGTTGTGTGCTAATTGTGAAATTTCCAGACGGTTCTGAGAAATGCTCACTGGCGGACGGCTAATGAGTACCGCCGTTTCCTTGATCGACATTCATCTTAATTTTGTCGCGACACTGTTCAGAGTGAGTAAAATGAATAGCTTCGCTCATAATGTGGTCATCCGTTAACTTCTTATTGTACACTTATCCCAGCTTATCCTTATTTTTTCACTTTATGATTTCTTCACTTTTTCCACTTTCGGCGCTTTTTACCTTTTTTTCTCCTCAATCATCGAAAATTACGCCAGATTGTTGCCGAAATTCCTCTTTGGAGGTGGATTTGGCCAGTAGGTTCTCATCGAGGTGGACTGACATCGCTTGCGCAACGGGCGTCGGCCGTGGAACGCGGTGTCAACCCCGAGGTCTTGATCCTCTCCCCGTGGAATAGGAGGGCACTTGATTCGTAAGGTGTAGACACAGCCTTCATATCAAGGAAAAGATGCGGAGCCGTTTAGCCGTGTGCCCCCAGCTGTCTTATCACTCCATCTGGCACGAATGCGCTGGAGTCCGTCATGGGCCGCGGCGGCAAATCAGAAGCGAGACAGTTTCACTTCAAGCGAATGTGAAAGATCAGCATCTAGGGACCGATTTCTAGACTCCAAGTTCAGTTTTGGAATCCGACCCGTCAGAGCACGGAACACGTCTAAACGAAGCTTTGCTCTTGCCAAAAGGTTAAAGACAGCCCCCGCGTTCAAGTAGTATAATACATGGTCGTCCTTCCTTGTGCAAGTAGTACAGCCCCCAAGCTAGAGACTGTCCCACTCTCGCAACTCCACAGCGAGCGATTAGCTACAGCCGCTGAAAGTTCTAGTTCTAACGCCCTGCCCAGTTGGACCGCCCACTTGCTAGATGCCCTCTGACGGAGGGCCGCTCAGTTGTTCTTTGTTGGGGCGGCGGGCATTAATCGGAATGCATGCCCTTTTCGCTGACCGCGCTTGTGCCCATGAATGATTCTGCTCTCCTTTATTACATTTTATTCATTAGGGGCACATACAGTCAACTCCAACCCATCTCGCAAGGTAAAACGCGTAAAAATCACGAGCGACCCAATTTTCGTGGTGCAAAAGCTCGACGCACTTCACTACACTAAAATATGCACGCTACCGTAACCCTAAATTCGGACGCCGAGTTTTTGGGTTTTTTTTTCTTTTCAAGAGTTTTTCCTCTCTGTTTTGTTGTTTTTGTATTCTTTTCTTGCACTGGATGATATCAACTACTGCGAGATGTGATAGAGAGATTTGTGAGCCAGGGGTTGCACAGAGACCGCAGGGAGGTGTGACTGTCAGGGAGCGATTTTGTTTATGGTGTTCTTGAGGACTCTTCTTGCTTTTTTTCTTCGGGAATTACTTATCAGCTACTGTTTCATAATTGAAAGCAACTATCCATGACACTTTTGTCGCGAGAGCTGTCTTTAAGAAGCGATGCTGTTCACCTGTATCACCTGTGCTCCCGTTGATCATCGAGTTCCTCGAGCGGGCGCCAGTAACGTCTCCATTCGTCCCTGCAACGTGCAAGAGTTGCCCAATGAACTCTCTCAGCTCGAGGGACACGATGAACTTCATACCATTCGTTCAGAGCTTTCACGAAGAAGTCTGACCATCGCGTAGGCGGTCGTCCAGGCGTTCGCTTGACATCCCGTGGAATCCAGTCGGTGATTGCTCTGGTCCAGCGGTCGTCCTCGAAACGCATGACGTGTCCGGCCCACCTGATCTTCGAAACCTTGGCAAATGCGGCGGCGTCTCTGATCTTCGATCGTTGGCGGAGTGCGGAGCTCCGGATTCCCTCTCTCACTTGCGTGTAGCGGGAAACTCCGAGCATCGCCCTTTCGATGGCGCGTTGAATAACGCCGACCGCATGCTCATCCTGCTTTCGTAGAGTCCAAGTCTCTGAGGCGTACGTCAAGGCAGGAAGGACCGCGGAATCGAAGAGGTGGGCACGGAGCTTGTTCTTCGTCTTCTTCGCTACTCCCTCGATGTTCTTGAAGGCTCCCCAAGCCGCTCGCTTCCTCCTGCTCAGCTCTGGAGCTAGTCATTCATCATATTGATTTCACGACCTAGGTACACATAGCTAGAGCATTCAGAGATGGTCGTTTGAATGGGGCATCAGATACCAATCCGTTTCTCATGAACATCGTCTTCGTTAGGTTCAGCCGTAGACCGATTCTTCCACACGCGCAGTCGAATTCAGCCAGCATTCGTTCCGCTTGCTCGATGTTTGGCGTTATCAAAACGATGTCGTCAGCAAAGCGGAGATGGTGTAGTTGCCGACCGTCGATCTTCACTCCCATGTCTTCCCATTCCAGTTGAGCCATTGAACCCCCCCCGCACACACGTTCTCGAGAGAGGCGCTGAAGAGCTTGGGCGAGACGGTGTCGCCCTGTCGGACCCCTCTCTTCACATCAATGATGATCTCCTTGTAGAATGGTGAAATCTTGGTCGTGAAGTCTGCCTACGAACACAAGGAATCCTAGATGCTACTTGTGTAGGAGTATACCCTGTTGACCATGCTGCGTCACCTAACCGCTTCTGTCTCAACGGAGTCGAAGGCTTTCTTCAAGTCGATAAACGTGAGACATAACGGCATCTTGTACTCTCGCGATACTTCAATGAGCTTCGTTACCGTGTGGATGTGATCGATCGTGCTGAATCCTCTTCGAAACCCTGCTTGCTCGCATGGCTGTCCTTCGTGTGCTGTTAGAATGTATTTCTTAGCAACTGGAGTCTAAAACTCTTGCGAAGGATTTTGTGGGTGAATATCCTTTAGCTTCTTCCTTCTTGTAACCTCGGACTGTTAGTTTTTATTTTCGTTTATCAGGATGTGATGTTGTGCACTTTGAGGATTTTAGGTGAACAATTCATTCAGTGGCCTGCTGTTTCGACTTCTTCAGAAGTCTAAAGTTCTTCGAGTTGAAGAGATGTGTACTATTCCGGCAAGCACCTAATCCACGCATCTTTTCCAACCGGGAATATCGCCACACGAAAGTAACGCTCAACAAAAGTAAAACTTGACGCTCCTCTCCATCGCGCTTTTTCTCTCCCGCACGACGCTGCGCCCGTTTTTCGCCTTGATGTTCTTCCTTGCAGTGCTGACGGGCTTGGTGTTTGCTGCTCGGAGGGAGTGTGAGGCGTCGGAGAATCGTTTTATGGGCGAGGGTTAAAAACTGTGCGTGTGCAATAGGAAAAGTATTATCATTGTATTACATGGAACTGGAAAAGAACAGAACAAAGAGGGCTACAGTGACGATAAAGTGTGTTTCTATCGAGGCGATGATTTTGAGGGACCAACACGCGCAACCAGAGCATCCTTGGATGCTTCCTGTGACTTCCAACGCTGGTATTTTGTCGAAAATATCCCGAGTGTAGCTGGCTCTAGCTTAGGAAAATATGACTTCTCACAACGATGAAACCTGTGATTGTAAAAGTGTTCCTAACCTTTCCTTTTCTTGATTGAGAGCTCATTTCTATTGTACGACACAGGTTTGTTTGTATTGAATTTTTTTCGCCAGGTCGTCAATAAAGTCTTCCGGTCTCCCGTCATCACATAGCGCAAGACGGCTGGGAACTCATCCGGTTTCTGAGCTCTGTGTACGACCGCCCCAACTCCTTCACCGTCTTTTTGAAACCGGTCCGCCGCTCCTCAACCTCCATCATCGACTGAGATTCATCTCAGTTTAACGTGATCCTATTTGTGAAGCCTTACTATTATTATTTTGTTAGGCTTTCCTGACTATGTTCTCCAAACGAATCTATTGTATTGGCTCTAACTTGTTGAGAACTTTTACTAAAGTGTATTTGAGTTTCTATCCGAATACTTGTGATGCAAATAGATTTTGCGCTAGTCTGCGTATTTTGCACGATTTCGGTCTTCGTATGCTCGAATGATTACTTTTTGCTATAATAACGCTGTTATTGTTATATTTAATTGCAATTGATTTGTTACGATTTTGAGAGATAGAGATCACACGTCTCATACAAACAGACAAGTGCCAAAACATTGATTGCCTGGTAAATTCAGTTTCCGTACCAACCATGTGAAAGTCATTGTCAGATCCTCATAAGGGGCCATTCCACGCCATGATCATCATTGTGGTCGGAACAGATACGCTTAGATAGCTTCATGTAGGACGTGGAAGTAGAATGATGAAAATGAAACACGAAAATCAGCTCACAAATACGAAGCGCCCGGCTTTGATGAAGGCATTTTCCCAAAAAAAACCACGCCCTGGACTTACAACGATGTAGAGCCGCAGTGCCGCGCCCATACAATGTCTCGTGGAAACTAGCTGGTTCAACAAGCTGGTACGAGTTAGTGTTTCCATCCGGAATACTTCTATTGTCCACTTGGTTGGCCTGGACAGGATTCGTTGACCTTGGGACCATGCATATTTGGGGTAGCGGCGCCCTTGCCTAATTCTATTAGCTTTCTGAGGAATATCATGGGAAAATATCAGTACCTCTTTCTGTGGCTATAGGTTTACATGGAACTTGTAATTTAGTGGGAACTTAGAATAAGATTCGCGACGGAGCTCAGAAACCACTGTGCGACATTCAAATAAATTCATTTATTCTTTCTAAGTGAGACAGCGGTGTGTAGCTGGTAACTAGTGCAACGATTACCATGGCTCTGGTTGATCCGGAGGTGAATTCGGGATTCGCGGGTTTCGCCTTAGGTCAACCAAAAAACTTCGACACTCTGGGGAGGTAGCTAAGCCCACTGCGTTCTAGTCTGCGCATCCCAAAAAGGGATTGATCAACGGCAGAGAGTTTATTAATTCATTCATCCTTTTTAATCCTATTAAGGAAACCTCTAGCCCAATATGAGAATGTCAAATAATACGCAAAAGCGCATAGATTTGTTTTACACTGCAAAAACTGTTTCGCACCAGCGGTTGTCGATAAGAATTGAAACAAAAACGCTTCAGCCTTGTGTTTTCAGGATAGAGCTGAGATTGCTATTTATTGGAGATGGCTGAAGGTTTTGTTCGAATTGCTGACGAAGACGGAACCGGGCGGATCGCTTTTAGATATAAGGGGGTTAGAGGTGGTTTCGAGTGCAAGAGTGCAGGCTCCCCGCTGTCCCGCTAATCATAATGCCAAAACTAAACGAAGTCTTCACTTAATACCCTCTCTCTATTTTTATGGGTCCATTTTTTTGTAACTTGAGATGACTTACTAACTCAAGATGATTTAGAAACGTGGTGAATTATGTCCCGAGTGCTCCCCTCCCAAATTACGTTGGTGCCAGCAGAGGTGAACTGAAGACGTGAATGTACCCTGGACATCCGAAGAGCGACATAGCTGGAAACGGGATACGGCAAGAGGAGGATCGCAAATTATGCGTGGCTCCGCCGCACGCCGGACGATAGGGGGTCGGACGTTTTCTTTATAACTCGACGTAAACTTCTCTACTGACGCCGCCGGAACTTCATGTAGACCCCGCGGGATCGTAGACATCCGACACTATTTTTCGCGTTCTGAATTGCCTGGTTGCTCGCCATTTACTACCTGGGGCCTTCCAGTCATTTTGCGGGCCGCGACGTCGCAGGCGGCACTCATCAGCGCGAAGAATTACGATTGTCTTGTCCCATACTCCTAGGAAACATTGCTAGACAGTTTACTCGGAATAGCATTTCGATCTATCACAATAAGGTCACCAATTACGTCCAACATAGTTTATTTTGCGGCATCATCCAATAAAATGCGACAATCGATGGATAACTTTTCGTGTCTTAAAGACGGGTCCGCGATCAGTCGAGGTGCCAGGAATCCTGCAGGCCTACGAAGAGTGCGGAGCATCGTCGGATCACAGAGAATATTCTACATTTCCGCAGCATAATAAGCGCTTAATGACAAGGCAGCGACAGCCTCAGCAACGATAGGCCGACTCCGCCTATGACGGCGGAGTGACAAGTTCCCCCTCGGTTATTTTTCATTACCGAAATTCGTTAGCGGTGATAATTGCTAATCTTATCTAATATGCCTTGGAGAATGAGTCGCAGCAGGTGACGACTAGATCAGAGCATCCCACGAAGTTTGATTAACTCGTCCATTCGAAATCCCGTACATGAGGTCTTTTCAGGGCATTCTCGACAATTCTTTTGCTTTTTTTCTTCTCTATCATTGTACTTACAACATGACCTAATGATTCTAAGTTCTTCAACCTGTGAAGGGCGTTCGCGGGCGCTGTCTTTAAGTTTTGAGGGTTATATATAAATTATTTATCTAGCTGGCCCTAATCATGACATTACACTGTTTTTCCCAGAAAAGTGTTTCCTTGAAGAGATCAGATATCAATCAATCGCTCTTGATCGATGGAGAGCTAGGTGCTGGCCTGGGTGGCAATACCGTTGCGATCAGACGGCCAGAAGGTCATGACTATTGCTTTTTCTCAGCGCTCCGTTCGCTTCTGGACTGGTCCTTTTTGAAACAAATACTTTCGGTCATTATTCCGATTAATATTCTAGGTGTAAAGTGCTGCCACGGACCTGAGTGTTTTTAAACATTTTATGGTCACAAAACGTTAGACTTTTACGGGGTTATTGACCTTGTTGTTGTATTCCTACCAGTAGTGCACTGTTTGTTTTGTTCGTCGTCACCTCACTCGCTCTCAAGTTTTATTCTCATTCATGGCGATTTCTATAGATGATTCAGTGTGAAGACGACACGCTGGTCAACAACGTTGCTGGACACTTCTTACTGTTTGCTTCAAGGATGAGGTCAGCGAATTTCTGTATTTTCTTCTCAGGGTCTTCATACATTAATGTTTGCTAGGGTTTGAGTGTAAACAGAAAGTTCCCACCTATTTCATTTGACTGGTTTATTGCTAAGCTCGATCTTAACTAACGATCCCAACTTTGCTACTTCTTTACAACAGTTCTCGCTGTCAACAGGAGAGGAAGCACAGTGCTTCCCGACTTCATTGCTTAATACTGTTAGGCGAGGATCTCCGTCTCATTTTTTTCACACTAATTTCATCTGTCTTCTTTATTTCATATAAGGAATGAATGTGTTTCCTTATCCAAGAATGTATTCTGATAACTTTGAAACATGAAGTAGATGCTAAAAAGATTGTATAGAACAGCGCAGACAGGAAAATGTTTGACACACCTTGTGTGTCACACGTTCCGGAATGTGTTAATTTCCGCACGGTATGCTCTTTTTCTGCAGTGGCTGTTATAATCATAAGCTTCCATTCTTGAGACGCTCGAGGGCATAAGTTTAGCACGATCTGTAGGAATTGCTACTCTTTCTCATCAGATCAACTCTTTCTTTCTGCTGAAACTCCTAGCTTCATCTTCACTGCTTGCGAGCTGTAAAATTATTCACAGTGTAGAAAGCTTTGATCGGTTGTAAAATACCATCACGGGAGGATCTCTGAGAATTCTCATGATTCTTTGATTTTTATATCTAAGTTCATAGCTTGAGAGAAAATTCCGATTAGCACGGTTAGCTAAGACCCACTCTGCAAAACTCGCTCGATAAAAATCACCGATTGCTTATGAAGAGATGCGACTGAAGATCTGCACTACGTAGCCAATTATGAGCATGATGACAGCCGTCATAAAGCTGGCTTCAACCCATCCCCACCTCTACGCCCTTCTCCTCTATAACCAAGTCAGGTATACGCCACCTGCATCTCCTTTTCCTTGCAATTCACCTGTAAAAAAATATTCACCACTCGCTTGATCCTCCCTTTCTTAATACGTCATTGCAATACATTCTCCAAATTGTAATTACTTCTAAATATTTTGTTTTGCTCCTTATTTTTCTCTTTAATTTTTCTCTTTTGACCTCCACTGTCGAGGCCTGGATTACTTCTACGCTTTCACGGTGTGCATTCTAGAGCACAGGACATTTTGTACTATTAGGTTGTCCGGAAAGTTCTCAGTTTTGTGTGTTTCTCTTCAAAACTTTCTTTCTCATCGGATTTAATCGAAATGAACACCGTTCGAATCAGCACACCTTTGCCAATGTGAAACCATTCGACAATCCCGTCCAAATAAGAAACAACTGGGTGGTAGAGCAATCGCACGGTGTCAAAACGAATGTCCATGTAGGCCTTTTTGCCTGATCTGATTGATGAGATTTACGCAGCAAGGAAGTTCTGAAATATTCTTGAACAAGGATAGTCGCTTGGTGAAAGGTCTGGACAAATATGGCGGGTGAGGTAGAACTTCAACCTTCGATTCGTTCAACTTATGGATAGCGACTATGTAACTACGGTGGGTGGGCGTTGTCATGCAGAAGAATCGGACCCTTTCTGTTGACAAGTGCTGGCTGCAGCTGACGCAATTTTCGGTACATTTCGTCGATTTCTTCACAGTAGGACTCTGCTGTGATGGTTTGGCCTGGTGACAAAAAGTTATAGTGGATCACACCAGCCGATGACCACACACACGTGACACCTTTTTTTGGTGACAGCTACGCTTGGAAATTGCCTCGGTGGTTCGTCGGCGTCCAATACATGATCCACTTTTCATCACAGGTGACAATTCGGTCCAAAAACGGGTCGTTTCTGTTGCGCAAAAGCAGTGAAGAGGAAACCTCGAGACGTGCCAAATTCCTGCCGGTCACTCACTTGTGCATGCACTTAAGAGTTTTTTCACCTTTCCAATACGTTTCCCACCCATCTGCAACCACTGACTTACCCGCACGCCCGCCGCGGTAGCTTTTCTGCAATCTCTCGAACTGTTTGGGATGGGTCAGCCTCGACAAACTTCAAATCCTCGTCAGGTATTGCTTGTCGACCGCTACGAGGTTCTTCTCCAGAACGAAATTTGTCGAAACATTGCCGCACGGTGCTTTCTCTACTTTTGGGCCCCCACACTTGGTATTGATTGAGCGGATTGACCCAATTTTTTTAGTCGAAGAAAAATATCGTCCGAAGTTGCTCTTTTGACATGCTTCAAAAAGTCTTGGGAAAAGGGGGTTTATCAAGCAATGGTGAAACGGCAATTATACCAGATAGCGCAAAAATTCTCTTCAGGATGTACTACTGAGACGCAAGGGAGAATGAGTTTTTAAATCAGCAATGAATGTAAAAAAATGGTAACACAAACGCTGAGAACTTTCCGGACAACCTAATACTTCATTCGCAAATGCGTACAATTTCAATGAGATAGCCATTCCACTTGTGTTGTGTATGGTTGCTTTCACCCTTTCACGAAAAGAAAGGTCATAGAACTGAAAAAAGTAGTTCCGCGTTTCTGCTAGTAATTGCTAGGGTTGCGTTTATACCTTTCGATTATCGCCGTATTTAACGTAGTCGACATTTTCGGCGACTACACTGCGTATATGAGATACGTAACGATCCAGCGTAATCGATGACTACGCTCGGAAGATCATATACATAGCGATCTGACGTAAAAAACGTCAGTTACGTGGGTTAAGACGTTACGTCTCTTGCGACGGATCGATACCTATTGTGTAGTTCGCTGCGGACGGTTGGGCGTGTCAGGCGGGATGAGTTTGGCGCGGTGCCAAACCCGTTCTCCACCAGTTGTTAAAGCGAGCAAATGATATGACTGTATCATATCGTTCGTATTACTCGTTTTCTACCACTTTTTGTCGCATGCGCGCTTCAACAAGAAGGCTTTGACGGGGTGACACACTCATACTGCCTGACACGCCCAACCGTCCGCAGCGAACTAGAGTGTATTTCTTCCTTGTAGCATAGCCGCCGAAAACGTCGATTTCTTCGGTTACGTCCATTACGGCGACCTTATCGTAAGGTCGCCGTAATGGACGTAACCGAAGAAATCGGTTATCCGCAGCCTGATGATAGCAACGGTTTCTTACAACGTCAAATACTTTCGCATCGTGTTCAAGTCGGAGCCATTGTTTTTTCCCATTCAGTGCCAAGTGAGATGATTTTCTCAGTCTGCGCTAAGAACGACTTTGATGGCTGTTTGCAGCCTGAATTCGTCACAAGTTGCCATGCACCAAAGCAGCGACGACGCTGCAGCGATTTTTAGTGGCGTTGGAAGCCTGCTCCGCCTGGCAGGGTCGTGCTACGGGAGCGCTGTTCAACAGAACTCTACAAGGTACAAAGAAGTAGTGGTTCCCGAGGGTAGGCCGGTTAGAGAGGCTACACACCGTGTTGACCCTGAACTGTCTATTGTTCCGATCTTCACACTAGCGTGCACCTTCCACAAATTTGCTGCTTTCCCAGGCGCACAGTGTGACTTGACGATCGGCATTCATCATGGCGCACAATCGGGCAGTGTGATGTCATCATTCTGTGTTGCTTCACTCTCTTTTTCTTCATGTGAATGCATTCTTGTTGCGTTTGCTATTGTTCCGCTTTCCTTACAAGGGAGGTCGTTCAGGTCGTGGTGAGCTTTTCAAAAACGGTTTGTTGCATGATGTAGGGGTCCATGCAAGGACCACACAGATGGGGTTCATTTTTGCTAAACGGTATTGGGAATGCCAAAAAGGGTCGAAAAATTCGAAAAAGATGGGCGATTTGAACCACCTTATTCAGCTCCGTTCTAGCTGTATCGTTGAGAGTGTATAGTTTATGAGGTGAACTTTGAGTAGACATGAAAAACAACGCAGAAGAAGGTCAAAATCCAAGTACTTCACCTGGCATGTGGTGAGCTACATTGAAGTTTCATCGTCATCCCCGCATGCTTCTTCAATGGCTCCCGCATCTCACCCGTCGCAGTGGACGGATGGTGTAGTGGATAGTGCGACGGACTCTCAATCTACGGTGCCAGGTAAAGTACTTGGATTTTGACCTTCTTCTGCGTTGTTTTTCATGTCTACTCAAAGTTCACCTCATAAACTATACACTCAACGATACAGCTAGAACGGAGCTGAATAAGGTGGTTCAAATCGCCCATCTTTTTGAATTTTTTCGACCTTTTTTGGCATTCCCAATACCGTTTAGCAAAAATGAACCCATCTGTGTGGTCCTTGTGTTCCTTGGTCTGTGTGGCCCCTACAACATGCAACAAACCGTTTCTTAAAAAGCTCACCACGACCTGAACGATCTCCTTTGTTAGCTTTGGTGCAGCCGCGCTTCTTTTCTAAGACCGTCATCCGCAGCGGCAGTTATGCTGTCACATGTGACCGTAGTTTATCTTGAACTGGTCGTCATAACACACTGTTTTATAGTGAAATTTCCCAGAAGTTACAGAACCCGATGGAAGCAGATCGTAAAATAATTCAAGTCTATACATAGTTAGAAAACCGTTTATCTCAAAGCATTTTGAAGATGCGGCAAAAATGCTATCCATATAATGTCCTGAGAGAACTGCGCCAGAAGAATGGAAGAGTATCCATCGACAGTTGCTAGCGATTCCGACCTTTGAGAGAACGTGCATCACTCCAAAACGTCAAAACGCCGACTCTTTTATTCTCACCTTGTGAAGTGTGAACGCAAACTAAGATAGTGTTTATGGCATGCCACATCTGCGAATAGCGGTGGAACACGGGGGACTTATTCCCGAAGCCCACCTTAAAAAAGATAAGAGCAAAGCTGACGCTCCATTACTGATCACTGCATCATGGAAGGAATCCTGACATCTCGATGGGTTTTTTGCCAATATAACCCCCAAGAGTTTCTCTTCCAGTAGTAATCTCCTTCCACCGCTACCCACAATCATCATACCAACTTTCTCAATAATTAGCATCGGGTTCTATCCAAAACGTCTGCACACCTCCCAGCGATGAAGGGTGTTTTTCTCAGAGCACATCATTTGGTCGGGATTTTTTCCGAGTCCATACGACCCCCCCCCGTTTTTCAGAGGGTTGGTTACGAGCCCTCCCCCCGCTCTGGTCCTCCTCATCAAGCTGTCGAAGGGGCGGGGGGGGCGGTAAATAGCACATTGTGAAACGGGAAGCCGCGAAAAATACTATCTCCCTTTTACCAATTCTCAGATTTTTCCCCAGATTCGTGTCACTTTTCCAAAATTTTCCGAAAATTTCCCTATTCCTACCCAAAAAATTTGCCATCGCGCGGGGAGGGGGCGTACACATGAAACAGGAAAATCAGGGAAAGTCAACCACCTCGAAGGCCAGAAAGTAAGTAGGAAGTCAATATGACCCCGCCGCCCCCCTTCCCAACAACGAGCAAGTACGACCCTCCCCTCCCCCCCCCTTTTTTAGAACGTCGGAGAAGAGAAAAAAAAAACGAGAAAAATCAACTATCAAAAACGAGAAAAATCAACTATCAAAATAAATTTTTCTCAGCCCAAATACGACCCCCCCCCTCCCCCTGTTGGGGATTCCCCAACAACGATGTGCCCTGGTTTCTCTTCGCTGTTGGGGTTTTCTCAATGATGCTGTACTCAGACTGCACGTGAAACGGGAAAAATGTCAACAATCGGAAAAACTCTACAGGCTGAATACCACTCCTGTCCCTTCAACTACCGAATTCCTGTACGACACTGGTGATCCCAACGTTCTGTTCTCGATTTGCAAGACCACTGTGTATACACTTCAGTCGCGGACTGCAAGGGAGTCGCAACCATCAACGCCACCTTTTTGGTGCAACGCTGCAGTGCTCCTGAGCTA
>MU913297.1:9911-30717 GCA_036418165.1 Cooperia oncophora | reverse complement strand
CTGCCTCCACTTTAGCTAGATCAGAGGTCTAGACTTCATATCGACTAAAAGGACAAGGATGGAAGGTCGCTTCTGAAGAGCTTCGACGTCACTATGACCTTGGCTGGACCGCCCATCGAAGTAGAAATGCATAACCCAGTCCCACAGCGTAAGTATCCGTAAACACGCTATCAGGTCCTGATCACGCTACACATGTTTCAATCATCTGCCAGCAACTTTTCAGAATGACTGTCTGCTTATTTTTGGGAATGCTTCAACTTGAGTGGGGGGGGGGAAGATTTGGTAACATGAGGCCTATTTGTACTTGCACGGTCTGATTCCGCGCAGATCAGCCCATTTTCCTACCTTCAGAGCTGTTTGTTAGCAGTGGACTGAATATGTAGTCTGCAACTCATCAAATTAGGCGTAGTTTGGCTAGGAGTGAATTTTGCACCTTGGATGCTTTCCGTTGTCATGCTCATTGCTCTAGAATAGTTGGAAGAGTTGCCAGGTGTTCTTTACAAGGGTTTACCAGTACTTTCTGCAGAATTTGACTGACTAGTATCACCCTATAGCTTCACAGCTTCAGCACATTTCACTTGATGGCTCGGCACGACAAAAAGAAGCAATGAAAGTGCGAACTGCCTCTCTCCTAGGTTAACAGTGCCCTGAATCTCTCTGTGGGCTCACGAAATAACACATTTTTGGCGCACTGATGAACCATTCCACCCAAAAACTCAAAAAATTCGCTGAGTTGCCTATAGAATACTCCTGCTCGATATATCTCATTCACATCTGTTTCATCGCTAGCGTCATTTGTCGCCATTATGCCCATTTGCCCCACCACTTTTCTTACTTTTTCTTACCAAAACTTGCATGTGGGGGTTAATTGAGGTCCTGATCACGAGCCCAACATTTATTTTTGGCGCCATTATGCGCTAATTTGGCGCCATATTGGTGCATAATGGCGCCAAATGGCGCCAGCGCTTGAAACCAGTGTGATATTCGTGATCAGGATGTCGATTAACCCCAAGTTTTCATCAACTTTGGTGAAAAAAGTAGTGGCGCCAAATGGCGCCAGCGCTCGAAACGGATGTGATATTCGTGATCAGCGCATCGAATTACATCTATAGGCAACGTTTCAGCGAAAAAAATTTTTTGAGTTTTTTGGGGTAGGAATAGTTCAATAGTGCCTTTTTTCTTATCGAAAATCGTTCCATCACACGCTCTTATCTGGGAACTAAACAGCTAGAACCTTTTGCCCCTTCTACACCGTCATATAGTTCCACCAGGGCTAATCATAAGGAGAATGGGCTCTAAGCACGACCGTGCTCCAAAAAAAACCAGCTATACTTATAGTGTAGTTCGCTGCGGACGGTTGGGCGTGTCAGCCAGTATGAGTACGCACAGCGTCAAGACCGTTTCTCTGCTCTTGTTGAAATGCGCATGCGACAGAAACTTAGCCCGGTGGAAACGAACAACTGGTGGAGAACGAGTTTGGCACCGCGCCAAACGCAGCCGCACTGACACGCCCAACCGTCCGCAGCGAACTACACTATACCACTTCAGCTCCGATTTTCGCCACGAAAGCTATTGCGGTAGATAAATAACACCCTAGAATATAGAATAATAGAATAATACCTAGAATTGGTTGTTTTCCGATCTATCCCAGTACCCTGGGGATCCCCGGCGAGAAAGCGGGTCCTATTTGAGTGGGAGAGGGGTCGTATATTGAAGGGGTCCCTTGAGATTAATGTTTCCTATCGTTGCTTTTCTCGGTTATCTTCTCTCTAATGCGCTATTATACTCCGCTCCACGGCAGTCTCTAGGGCAAAAGTGGAGAAAAAACCGGAGCAGTGGTAAGAGTTGGGAAAGTTCGAGACGATGGGAAGTGGGATGGGCACGGGATCTTAGCTGAGCAGCTAAATTATCCCCCCTGCCGCACACCTTCATGTGGTTCCATGATGGCTCCTCATAGGGAAACTGGGCCCTAGACACGATCATTCTCAAATGTCCAAGTTCACTTACCACTTCGGCTCCAATTTCGCCGCACATCTGTTGTGGTACATAGATAGACACTACACTAGAACTGACTGAAATCCGCTCTATCCCCAGCGAGGCGAATATATTCACCTTTGAAAAAGTGTTCTCTCGTAATGACTTTTCTCGTTTTTTTTTCGATCCATGTGCGCACTATATGACTCACACGCCGCCATTTTTTTGGGGAAAAAAGGGAACGCTGAGTGGGTTCAAATAACCCAAAATAGTGGTAGATCTGAGAAGTTTGAGGTAGATAGGAAGGGGACAGGGCATAGCAGGTCCTATGAGAGGGAACTTCCCTAGAGGCGAAGGGGGCTTAATTTTGCGGAAACTCTTTCCCCTCTGGCGGATATTACACCCCGCCAAGTGATCGAAGTGCCTTGGCAATTCCACGTAGAGCCGGTGACGAACACACTAATCTTCGATACTTTGTAAACGTAGTGAGCATAATGTTGCGCTCAAGCTTCAGCCAAGATGATTATGTGCAAACAAAATGAATTTTTTGCTTATTCACGACATCAAAAATACTAATAATTATCGTGAGGAGAGTATGCACTGTTCACTTCCAAGAAGGTGACTACGACATTCTTCGATGTGATTTTTCCTGTTCATGCTAGACTGCTAATATCAGTTTTTTTACAAATTAATGACTTGTGGGGGCCTTTCGCACTCGCATGTGGCTGCAACAGTACAGCTAAAGAGCCGATTAACTGTAACTCGGCGTGGATATTCTCTGGGGGGGGCAGGTCAGACGGGGGGTCACGCTGTAAGGGCGTTTTTTTTTTGTCAACTTGAATCTGATGGATGAGATAGCAAAAACAGGGGATAAGCAGAACAGATGATTATGTCCAAGATTCTACAGTAATCATTGCTTTCAATTATTCTTTTCTTGTTTTATGGTTTACCAGTTGTCCCACTGTTACTGGGTTGTGTGGTGTCCCGCATTATGGACTAGGTCACCCTCCCCTCTGACTCCTCTTCCATCAGCTGTGCTATCATTCCCTGTCACCCATCAATAATGTTCCTGTCCCACGTCCTATATCATACCTTGGAACCAATGTCCCACTGTTACTGTGTCCCGCACTATGGGCTCGGTCACCCTCCCCTTCTAAGGCCCCTTATCGAATCTTATCAGGTGCTATCACATTCTATCACCCACCAAAAAGGCTGCCTCCGTCCTGCACTACTATTCACCTTCTTGAACTGTCGTCGCTGGAGTCTTTTCTGCGACGCTCGCTATGAGATTTGCGTGACAGAGCAGACAGACTAGACGCACAGCGACAAAGCACAGCAAACACGCGGCACACAACTTACAGCCATAGCTTGAGCGATATATATAGTAGGCATTGCTTCATTCATTTGAACCTTTCATCGTAGTCAGAATTTCGAGTGGAGGTGCTGTAGTGACAAAAGGTCACCCCCGAGGCGCGTTCGATATGGGCCCTGTTCGACTCCCCGCCCTGGGCAGCGAAGCCTGCTGTCGCTCCCACGGCGAGCAGCTTGGGACGGAAGCATTTTGCATTTCGCTTTCTCAATGGTTAACCAACTGATTAAAATAGGACGGCCTAACACCTTGTTGAAGCTCTAAAATTGCTCAAGTGAGCCGCACCTGTTACAAGGATAAGGACTTTGCGAACACCCTAAATAAGGCTTGCTGCTAACATTGGCTGCCCCCCCCCCAATCCAAATCAAACCGCTTTTTCGGCTAGCTGATCCAAGCCCCATGGTAGGACCAATCTGCTCCTATTGCTTGTTTGATTTTTGTTAATTATAATCTTCTAATGTGCTTTATTATTATCGGGAAAACTGATTGTTAAGTGTGGCCATCTCGACATTGGCCATCGTCACAAAATTACGACCCCCATTCATCCTGAACATAATCAGCTCAGCGATGCTGGCCACCTTTCGCTGCCGTACTTACCCCACGGCACACAGTTGTTCTCGAGTGGAAGACGCGGAGCCGCGTTCCGGTTTGGGAATTGGCGCAGCGCCAGCCCTGTTTTCCCACAACAGCGGAAGATGGCCTAGGCTTGAAGAACTAAAGGGCCTAATAGGCTCGGCGGGTGCCAGTCGCCAGCTCCTCTGAGACCTCGGCAGCGCCCTTGTCAGAAAGCAAAGGACTGATGTAGTCCGTCCCTCTGAGAAGAGACGAACTGTTGTTCAGGGAAATGTCGTTCCATGCAAGCAGCTCCCGAGAATGAAAAGAAAACTCACCGACTAAAGTCGAGGAGCGAGAATCCTCCTCATCAAAAGCTACCTCGTATCCATACTGAACCCTCTCAGCAAGTTATCAAGATAAATGGGACCCCTTCTCATTCAAAGTTTTGTAGCGATGCTGTGCCTCGTTCGGGATACTATTGTAAAAAGATAAAATGGTATGCGCAGATCAAAGCGATTTGTTTGTGCCACATATTCACTCTGCATCGAGGGACATCTAGAGGTTTGAGTGTACGCATTTTTGTATTGAACTCGAGTAGAAATTTTATCACATAGAAATGAATTGTTGGCTTCAAACAAACTTTCAACCCATCCTGTTGTGCCAGTCGTAAGCGCCCGCCTTTGTCCATTGCACTATCCCTACTCCCGATAACCGAAATTAGTGGGGATTCTAGACTTTCTTTCAATTTGGCGGGCCCCCATGCTAAAGCTCCCGAGATGTTCTTATCCACTCCTGAAGGCCGCCTCTCTCTGTAACTCTTCATTCTGAATTCGCAAGGCGCGGGATCGAGTATCTTTAGATCACCCAACTGAACTGATAGCTCGAACACCTGGGTTCTTATCTTTCAATGGGCGCAAGGCTGAGTTGGAACAGGTTCGCTTAAATGCTTCTTCCTAGTCATATTTCCCAGGCACGGCACGCTCCCGGTGAAAGCCGCGTCAGACCCGGGGAACTTATTGCCGTTATTACGATTTCCTATGCAATTTGTTCCACCACTTCATTCACTGATCAGGCTTAGGAAAAATTTGACAGCGCGGAATTTGTATATAAATGAATGATTCTGCATTGTGTCGGCAGCGCCCCTTTCTGAGCACTGCCTAATTCGTCTTACAGTAGGCCCTGGGGTGACTTATGACGACCAGCAATTCATTGGCATTGCAGCGCAGCGGCTAGAGCGCGAAATTGATTAGCGACTGGTCAGAAGCGATACATCAGAGCGTCCAGGTGTGTATGTTCACTGGGCCAGGCCGTGAGTCATGGTATAATATTCAGGGGATTTACTGGGCCAGGCCGAGCAGGTAATTATTCAGAGCGCGCAACAAATTGGCTGTTACGAATTTTATAATACAAGGCAGTCCGATGACGATGCCCATTGCCGTCGCCGCTTCACACTCGGCCACGCGTGAAGACAACCCCACCCACTTGTCGTCAAAGGGCACCTCCTCGGAAATGACGTCGACTTTCTGGTATCTGGTTTTTGGGTAACTCATTACTTCGTCAGCATTCCTTATTCATCCATATCCCTCTGAGTACGCCTTCCTTAACGCTTCATATTTGACCTCAAGCACTTATTGCCTATCTGAACCCTCGAACACCTGAGCCCTAGTCGAAACCATTTTTTTTTTCTCTTCATATCCATTTCCTAACTGTAGGGTTCTACCCCATTTCCTAGCTGTTGGGCTCTACCAGAGAAGAGCAGCAGGCTGAATAGAGTGGCGTTCTTAGATTTTTTGGATGAGCCATGCACTTGACTCTGACCTGATGGTTTTTGATTTATCAGTTCTACTCTTGATCCGTTCTCCAATCCTACAGTTCACTTGAGTTGCTATGAAAGATGTGTTGGTAACAACTTGTCAGCAAACATGATACGAAGGATGGATGTCACGACGTTGCTCTGTCTCCTCTCGGGATAAGCCATGCACTCGACTTCCTTTCAGTATCATGGGGAGATTCGGAAGCGTTGTGTCCTATACAATGACTTGCGGGTGCCATATGCTAGATGTTATCCTTCCAGACACCTCTGATACCAACTGGTCCCGGAAGGGATGAAATGTCGGATTGGCCCGGGATTTGGCCCCTGGGAATTGGCCGTCGACCATGTGGTTAAGAAGCATTCCCACCTGCCACTACACAACGACCACTTAGGTAAGTGCTGGGCCATCAAAATAGTGGAGTAACAGTAGTTCGTTCGAGGCAGGGACAAAACGAAGCACCTAACTCTAACTGTTTTTATGTTTTTTGAAGAATTGGTTCTTATCCCTTTCCATTAACATTTAGCCACAGTAATGGAAAGTATCAATGCTTATTTATTGGATGAGAGAACGGTAGGTGGTGTAGGTGGTGCTTGAGGGATATAAGAGTGGTTTGCTGTCAGATGGGAATTAGGCGTATAATGGCGTTCTCACTCTGAAAGTTTCATTGGGTATTCGATCTGCGTAGCTTTTTCGTGCTCTGGTTATATGAAAATGATAGTCTCTGTCATTCTTCCATACCAGTTTGTCACTCGTCGCCCAGTGGGAGTTGGGCGCTTCGCTCTCATAACAAAAACTTGGCCTTAAAGACCTCCGAAGAGCCCAAAGCTGGTGCAGCACCTCTCTGCTTCCGTACCAGCTCTGCCTGTATGTAAGTTGTACAGCGGCCATTAACTGCAAGTCATAGACTTGAAATCTCTGAGATGCGCGGTAGGCGTGGCCGCGGCGGCGCTAAGTTTCCATGAGATATTTTTACTCTGGGGCAATTGCAATCCAGTCTTATCCAACAAAACAAGTAGAGAGCTGTTTCAAAATGATAATCCTTACGAGTAACCCAATTCGCTGTGTTCACATGCCACGCCTACTCCGACTCAGGGATAACAGAGTGTCACAGTAGCCGCCACTGTACTGATCCAGCACCTACTCTGCTGCCTCTCCACTGTTAAAGTTCATTCCAAGGCGCTTGCTGGACGGATTTATGAACCTTTTGATCTCTAAATCTTTGCTGCTCTTTATCCAGGGCACGTCCTGCAGCTGAGCGATCCGAAAATAGGACTCTTACTTCCTCATGCTCTACTTATCTTTCCCAGACCCAACTTCCTAACATTTCTTCCACTAACCCCAAAATTTCCAGGGAATCTTCCAGTTTTCCCCAGAGTTTTGGTGTCGAGCAGGATCGCCTTTCCGAAACAGTCAAAAACTGCGCTGCCTGGGGATCCGTAAAACGTAGTCTTGCTAATGTTCGGCATGAAGAATATAATGAAAGTCCCTCTGACTGCTTTGATATCGTGGCAGGAATGACGCACAGTATTGAAACGCAATTAATCATTGTCAAATGCTTTCCCTCAACAGAACCCTGAGTTTCCTTTCCGGCAGTGGTTTTCGTCGAAATGCAGTTCCGACCATGATCATACACCGCTCCTGCTGAAAACCATGTAGAAACTGCGAAGTAGCGATGTTCCCAATTCTCATTTTCTGCATTATTTTCATTTTCCATCTCATCATCCGCATTAAGGACCGCTTTTGCACGGGCAAACAGAACAAGCGAACAATTAATAAGTAAAAGCTTGTCGGCTAGGCATGCCTTGCACATCGTAGATAACAAAGAACTCATGTCTCTGACAGCCAGCATTTTTCTTTTCGAATGTCATTCCCGATTCATTCTCTCATATTTCAAGAAAATATTTTGTCGATATCTGGGACTTTTAAGATAGGGTTTTTCCACTAGGTTTTATCGATTTTTTAGTATTTCACTATACTTTGAAAAAAAGAGTAGCTATTGAAGTAAAGGGAACACCCTCCCCTTGGAACGTTCCGCATCCGCAGAGAATATCTTTCGCGTTTGGATCTGCTCGATAACAGGCGTCAAATGCTACCGTCACTACTTTATGGTCTCCGCCACGTTGTTTGTCGGTCAAATTCGTTATCATATTCGTTGCCACGTCACCACCTGTAATCGTGGTTTTCATGCATTTTACCCTTTCACCGCTTTATTGTCTGCTTTCTCTTTTTCCACCCTATACTGTCTCTTTGTTCTGCCTGAAGCTTATAACGGGCAGATATTTAATAGGGTGTTTTTTGATCGTTCTTTTCTGGCTTTCTTCTTCAGGGAATGCCAGCCCGCGTTTCCAACTGCTGCCCCTGACAGCGCGCCCACCACTCCTAGCTTTACTCCTCACACGCTCAAAAGCGATTTACTGGCGTGGAGGAGGTGCCTAACCAACGTAACACCAGGCAGACAGGAGCTTCAACCGCATGGCGGCAGGGTACTTCCTAATGCTTGCCGAGTGGATGGAGGGCGTAGAGAATTGGCAAATCATAAAATTAATCGTAACAAAAGCACTCTCGTCGGCTGGAACCGCGCGACACCACCTTTAGTGTGGGAAACTGAGAAGCTTCCTCCTTCTGGCCCACTGCTTTGTAATTCTTAATTCCTCTGTGAACCTTTTAAAACATACATATGCACCGAAACATTTCCAACGGTTTCAAATAAAAAACCATAAGTTCCTATATATCTCGTCACACAGTGTGTGGGCACTTAGTTACCCCTGAAACGTCCTAATGATGACCTCATCTCGGTTATTTTCGGATTCCAATTACCCTTAAGGTAGTGTTTCGTGTGTTGTGCGAGAGTTGATCCCCATAAGTCTCGGGTAATCAGCATGGAGCGAGTGGCGAAACGATTCGTCTCTCCATGATGACCGCGTAATTCCACGATGATCGCTTGGTGCAGGGAAATACTCGTTTCCAAGTCAATCTGCGTGCTGTTCTTTTGGAGGTGTGCACTTGCCGCTATTATTCGCGTAAAATACGTCAAGCATAACTAATGAGTATTGAATCGAATGAGAGAGTAGGCGTTAGCCATCAATCCCCGTGGTAGGATTCATCGGCTCGGCTATCCATTTAGGCACCATTGGGCTATATAGTAGGGTCGAATCCTGTAATTTGGTTCCGATTAGGCTCCCGCTCCCACGCAATTTTCTTAGAAATAGGAAGCCATGGTTCAAGATGGTAATTGAAGGGAGAGGGCGGGGATTGTTCGTCTTGGGAAGGGTATCATTCCGTTAAAAATAGATCTTTAGTACGCTATGCGAGGCTGCCAGCAGTTATTCTTGTGCTGTGCAGAGTACACTGAACAGTACCAAATTCCCTCGGAAGCCGAAAATACGCGAGCCTCAGAAAACGCGGAAAACTCCGTCAAATATAAGTTTCCCAGTTTCGATTACCACAACTTCCTTGATTAGTAACTTTGGACAAAATGGTAATTTCAGGCTGAAAATTGCGAAATCTCCCTCACAAGTCATCGAAATTGTTCTGGAAAGCTCTGGTTATTTTTCAAAAGATATTTGTCGGGAATTGAACGGGAAACGTTCGAGTCAACTAAAAATGTGGTCTTAGGCACACCTAATTTCCTTCCGTTGCTTCGCAAAATGCCTTGTCGGGGTAGGTAGGTATAAGGAAAATCGCTTCGCTTGTGTCCCGCGATGATTCCACTCCTTGGCTTTAATGTCACCTTATCGGGATCCGCCACGAATTCGAGTCTCACTCTGAATCTCAATGCTCTAAATGGGTGATTGACCCTTGCCACGAATTGCCTAACGCCAAGACGGATAACCTTCTCCAGTCGGTCATTTGACAGACTATGCAAGGATAGGCGACTGTCTGGACGCAGTTTGGTTTCGTGGGGGCAGCAAATGGTACCCAGCGAAGCCTGGACAGTTCACCTTATGAAGTCCTGTAGATTCTTGTAACCAGAGTGGCTAACTTATGTCATTTCACAAGTTTCACAATGGCGTACCTAGTATTTAGCATGAACTAGCCATTCCAAGAGGAAGAGCCCCTTGGCCTGATTTTGAGAAGGTGCAAACGAGGGGAATCGAACTTGAGGCTGATGGGTCTACTGTTAGTGCTGCTTGCACCTCCCGAGCTTCAGCCTTTTTTTCCTTAATTTGGGCATTAGACATGAATGCGAATGATCAAACTCACGAGTTCATTCCTCTCGGCAGTGGGGAACACCCGCACACTTAACGCCTGGAGAAGGGCAATATTCAGGTACCCAGGGGTAGGAATTGATTCCATGGACGGCACAGCAATGAAATATCATTTCCACCCCTCACTGACCGAATGTCGTATGGAATCTGAGACATGGAATCCCCTATATTATTCGGTTCTTTTCAAGATGGCTTATGCTGGGATTAAAGAGGGTGTTTTTCAAGGCCTATGGGGACGCTTTGAAGGTGGATTGGTCGTTCCTTTTTTATTTTAATCTTTTTTTCTCTGAAAATGGATGAGCATTCCCTTCGCTCTTCACACACCAACTAGTCGATCCAATGATGAATGCATTGCTTCAAGCGAAAACAGCTGAAGAATCGATGGCTCGGAAATTTTTTCCTGGACGGCTTTTTTGAGAAGGTACGCACTGTGATAGAGGGATCCTAGACGAGGGGCCTAAGAGGCTTGTTCTGGTAGGGAGGTGGTATTGAGCTTGAGGAGAGTGGTATGGACAAAAGGATAAAGTCATTGTCGTAGCAACCTCTTTGTGGGATAAGGCGCGCATCCTACTTCCACTCAGAATCGTAGTGGCTTATTGAATGCCATGTCAGTGTTCCTATCCTTCCAGACGAATCTGGTACCAATTTACGGTTCGGGAGGGCAGAAGTCTTAGTTGGCGAGAGTGGGTGGGAGTCAACCTGGGGAACCCAGGACCACGCTTGTCCTAAGCATGCCACTTGCCAGATCAACACCTCCGCCTCGAGTATCAAAATTCTAGGAAGGAGTGAAGATCCTCCCTCCCTTCGTCTCTCTCCGTCACTGAATGGCTCCATCATAAAAATGCCAACGGTGTAGGCGCGAGGGATCGTGGTAGACGACCTACATACGGTGGTGAGCGGAGCGTCCGGTGGGGGCGTTCTACAGTACGTAGTTTTGACGCGGTCCCAGCACATTTCCACCAGCCATTGCCCATGTGAGGCAGGCAGCCACCATGGGAACTAGATAAGCGTATATAGGTAGGTCCGCTTTCACCTCATGCTTTGAAAACCACTTGCACTACCCGTGTGAAGTGCTGTTCTTATATGGTAGAGCTCCGCCTTTAGTCTTTGTTTCGGTGTACTAATGGAGAGCACAGGTACGCTGTATGAGGTACTGTAAACCTCAATCGAACTCTGAGCTCAGAGGGCGTGCAAAGATCAGTTGGTGTGAGAATAACGAACCTAATCCCCCCCTTCATTTTTAAAGAAAAAAATTTCAAGACAGTACATTCCATCTTCAGGGTAGATCAACTGCCATGTACTAAAACATGTTTTCAGGTTCAAGCGACTTACTCCTCCAAAAGAGAGGTGTGGGCAGCGAGAAAGAATAAATTTTTTTGCAACCGATAGATCCTTTCACAATCTTCGCACTTCTTCTTCGCATTCACATTCTGCAACTTTGCACTCGACGTTTATTAAAGACACATTGCACGACATCTTCGCATGGGCGGAACCTTGTCAACGCAAGTTTTTTCATAGGTGTTCCCCCGGTCTCGTAACGCTTTCACGAACGAAAGAGCACGACAAGGAGGAAGGTGCATGGTTGCCCGAGGCAGGTGTGCGAAACGTGGCTTCAAGGAACGCTTAAACATCTGGATTCTGAAGATTCTGGAACGTCTGTATACATATCGGTTGATACCGAGACAAAGGTTTTCATTTCCAACTTCGTGAAGTCACCAGATAGCAGGCTCACAAGAGATGACGAATTTGACCTGGTAATAGGCAGGCGAGAGTGGTGTAGTGCAAGCGCGCTCACACTAGCACCGCATGGGTCGCAAAGCCCGTTTCGACTCACGGTTTGTGCCAATCAACGGAGTCTACCCGCAGGGGGTAAATGGGCCCAGATTTGTCCGAGGGATAAAAACACAACACAGTGAATTGTACATCGGCTAGCCATCGCAAGTCATTGTATAGGCCACATCGAATTCAATAAGTCACCATGATTCTGAACAGAAGCAGAATGCGTGTCGCATATCGCAAAGGGATTGTTCAGCGGCGAAGACTTTATCCCTTTATTCACAAGGTTGCGTCGCGGTGTAAGATTTTTATTTAATTTATTTACTCTTCTCCACAATGCCTACCCTCGTCATCCGGGCAGTTGATTAGGGCGGTCGTCAACGGGCCGCAGCGCGTGCCAGGAACTATTTGCTTTTTCCAGACTAATTTAGTCATTTTTTCCAACTTTTCACTGTTTTGGCTACTTTTTCCCAGATTAGCAGCTCCTTATCTTCACAAGGTGGAAAATGACTAAATTAGCCTGGAAAAGCAAATAGTTCCTGGCACGCGCTGCGGCCCGTTGACGACCGCCCTAATCAACTGCCCGGATACGGAGGCTTACTATTTTGAGCTTTGTTGCGTCTTTTTCGACCAGTGTATGTGGGCGATGAGCCACTATTCATAGAATGCCGACTACCGGTTTCTTGAACTCTGTGATATTTATTTATTATTATTCATTATTGTTATTTAAGAATATTATTATATTATTATTAATTAATTATTATTATTATTATTATTATTATTATTATTATTATTATTATTATTATTATTATTATTATTATTATTATTATTATTAATTATTCAACAGCGGTTTCCGTTTCTATCACTGGGTAGGCTGAATCCGTGCCTTTAGCCTTTAGAGCCGCCTCAGCTCTCTGTGGATACTGGCATGCGTTTTAGCGATTTGGGCAATCCCAGCAGAGAACTTCGCGGGCGCTTGGCCTGAGAGGGGGGGAATGGGAAGGTTCTTGGATTTCACTATTATTGTTTGTTGAGTTTTCTGTGAATACGCCCTCATCCTCGACCGAGCATCTGAGTACTGTTGGTTCAGTCTGGAACCTGCTGTTGTGTGGCCTCTACAGAAATTCACGTAGTCTTCCACATGAGGCAACGTCATGGAAAATCTGCAAAATCGCCCCACCGAAGTGGAAATCGCCCGCCGATTCCCCCCCGCATGCCAACCGCTTAGAAGGAAGTCTGTTGGAGCAATATACACTGGCCTTAGTTTGTTTCTGTAGAACACTGCCTGGGTTGGTGCTGCCTTCTGCGCTACCGCTTGGAACTGCACGGCTCACAATTGAATTCCGCCTCCACTACCACATAGACACATAGTGTCTACACATCCATGCCAAAGCGATTTCATTACGTATTATGTGACACAATTGCCGACAATCGGCTTTGGCTATTGTTTACACCCGTTTCGTGCGATCGCCGGCATTTTGCAAATTTTAACAAATTTCATTTGTTCGCCACAACATCTCATATGTTATTCGTGCCGCAGCAAGACTTTGCTTGATCAGCTTGTCTACAGCTGTCCTGAGACTTTTACCTGCTGTCGTTTTACCCACTTCAGAGGAAACTCCAAAGGCTTACGTTGCGAGGTTAGGAAGAAATCAAATAGTAGACCAAACCTTAGAACTGTTTTATTTACATGATACATTCACGCTGTTACATTAATTTTGAGGCAAATTCCGCCTTAAGCCATATAAAAACTCGACGATGTAGATGTGTGTACAGTCGAGTTGCTCATGAAGATAAAAGCAATGGAACTGAAGACAAAAAAGCGCTAGCCCTTCCAATTCCTAAGGAGAAACAATGAATTGATGGGTTATCTGTCGGAGCGGAGGAGACCAGACAAGAGCAGCGGAGAGACGCGTCAAGGAGCATACGCAGACGCGACACCGTAGCAAAGTAAGGCGGGATCATTTGGAGGCAGACTTGACACATCAACACCTGCGTGGTATTGAGCGGCAGCCAGAGCTGGCTTCCCCCTCCAGCCTGGTGCAATGGTGAGCCCGCAGCACCTGGTGCGAGGCATTTCCCACCAAATGCTGCGGTCTCAGGCCATCACCAAAGGAGGGAATGACCGCATGGTTGCACTCTACGCCTCCTGACATGCGCTACCGTTTTCAGGGATAATGACTGTATGGTCTTTGTAGCTCAGGCTAGACTGGGGCGACGTTTTTCCTTATTGTAAGTCCCAACCAAGCTAATCCACTGTCAGAAATTCAATAGCTATATCTCGAGGGCTAGGAGTTCCCATTCACAATTCGCACGGTAAGACTGTGCAGTCTTTCTCAAAGGTCTTCATTGTACTTATCTGATAAGTTTTACATCACAAAACGTTTTGACACACTGTGCCGTTCATGCTCCACCGAACGCTAATTTTGGATGTTTACGGCACTGTCTTGGGTGGTCACCGCTCACATTTTCTAGAGGATTAATTCCTGGACCGTCCAACAAAGCCGTTCCTCTTGTGTGAGCAGCAGATGTGTCTGTAATAAAAAATAATAGTAAGGGGACACCGTTTGTCTCTCGACTAACTGTATCTAAAAAGGAGCGTTCAAGAGCCATATAATAACCTAGGGTGAGAAAAGGCGCGGCGCAACCGATCAGTGACAAAAAGCCCATCACTACATCCATCCATGGCGATTTTTCTCTCAAGAACCTAAAGTCTTTATTGCATAGCTCTAAAAAAATTCTCCAAATTATTGGCACTTCGTACCGTAATATTTCACTAGTCTCCGTTACTGTTGCTAGCGCCCGAGTTCTGTTGAAAACTTAAGAAAAGGACTTCTCACCCGTGCACATCAAGACTCTGTTCAAAGTCCTGATGTGCACGGGTGAGAAGTTTTCAATTTTCCAGTCATTTCTGTTTTGGTCACATGCTCGACTGAACTGCATAATTTTCAAAAAAAAAACTAGACATCAAAATCATGATATTAACGGTATTCACCATGATGCGTCGTCCTTCTCTCTCCCATGCCAGCTAAAATAGCCCTCGCTTTCGCTAACCTTAAATTTCTCAATAAGCAAAACCTGGAGAAGTAGCCTTTTTCTAATATTAACTCAAATTCGCCGTCTTATCTGTGATTCCGTGGTTCACTGACGCAACCCAGCGAATCATTGGGTGCGAAAAACTTAGCACTATTTACTCTTTACTGCCCAGCCATCCGGGATCGGGCCACTTTTTTTCCCGACTTTTTCCTCTACTTTACTAGGCTTGGCTCAGATGTTGTATCCTAGAGTAGTTGGACATTCTGAGTATTACATCCGCTTCGCCCGAATCCTCCTGGCGCCCGCGCCGCCACAGGCGCCGGTGGTATAGAGTATGAGCGGCGAAGCGGCCTGTTGGCAGCGAGTGTCAGGAGGTTTTTGGGCTACAGCGGAGCCGATCGTGTTCAGAAATGTGAGAATACCCCCCTGGAAACAAATTTTCAGCAAATTTGATGTTTCAAAGTTTTTTGGCGCCTGCGCCTGTGGCTCGGGCTCCAGCAGGTTTAGTGCCGATTGGATGTGAAGTTCATTTTTCAAGAGGTTAAAACCTCAGAACTCAAAAAAACTGGCCGGATTTCGGATGATTGGGGCAGCCATAGTGTTCGGCTCGATTGGTGTAGATCATGCAAATTGGTTTCTACCAGAGAGTGAACAAATAAACAAAATTTCATGGGAAAAGTGGGACACGTGGGAAGAAGGACTTGGTCGTTAGGTGAAGCTCACATCATGAAACGGAAAACCACCTATCTTTCACATAGCATTAGGTTCACCCACCAATAATGGTGCTCGCTCCCCTGGTGTTGAGAAATCCAGCCATGAATCCGGAATAATGGTATTTCACCCAAAACTTGCGAACTGCCCTCGGGTGAGCTTTCTTTGCTTTGGAACCAGTGTTCCAAGCAATTTACCGTTGACATGAAAGAATTTTCGAGGCTGGTCTTCGTTGCTTTCTTGGCATGGCAGGCTTACCTCCCATCTATAGTGCACCTGAATATGCGGAGATGATCGTTTTCGTTGGGCGAGCAAAGTGGTCCCAGCGGTCGCCTCAGGCTTTTGAGCGCTTTCGTTATGACAAATCACTGCCCATAGCTATCCATCTCCCATTCAACGAACGCCACACATTCCATCGCCCTTCGATTCATAATGGTCAGCCACACCTGCTCGTTTAACCCGATTTGAGTTTGGCCAAGCCACTCTTGCTGAAGTACAAGTACAAGAGCTGTACCTCTAGAAGAGTCAGTGGTTCTGGCCAAGAGCCTTCACCCCGTCTGGTTGTCTGAACGAGTTTGGCTCTTGTTATTCGCTGAATCGCGTTCCATGCATAATCTGTCAGTTCCATTTTTCTCACCTAATGCCAGGTGTCCTCTATTGACGCCTGGTCACCCGTTTTCATTAGCATGCAAATAAATGATTTCTAGTAATGTTAGCAATGCGTTTAGGGTTATTACTCCAGTGAAAGAGGTACCCACTCTTGCCAGGATGCGTACGTGCGGGCAAATTTATTCTTGGGAAGCGGAGTTTCTTCAGGTACCTTTAGAGAAGCTAGAATGCCTCCTAAAAGAATCCGGGTCATGAAGCGTGGCAAGATTTGCCGAGAAGAACCACAAGCACTGCTGCGGCTCACGTCGCCGTCGGCTCCCGACGATGTGTCGGACGTCTTTTCGTTCGCATGGCTTCCTGTGTGAACGTCGCCTCTCTCTTAATGCAGCGTATCCGGCTAACCTCGTTTATTATTAGGCGGCTCTACTGCCCCGTGCGGTCTCCCAGTCAGTCAGTAATGGGCAAACTTTGCCGCTATATTCTCTCCCATTTACCAGTCACTAACGCAATACTCCGCCCTTGTTCTACGATTGTATTACGTTAATAGGTCAATTAAGCTGAACTCACTATTCCTATCTGATATTCTCGTGCTCATGAACTTGGCGCTGATGTGAGAAAAGTCCCTGAATCTCCTCGTGGCTTCACCTCATCCCATTAAGCCCCATAAGCTGCAGATTTCCGTTTTTTAGTGGGCAGCATCTCCTTCTTTCCAAGTGGCGACAGCATTTCTCGCTAATAATTCCCGGCTTAAAGTCGATGTCTCGCTCATCCTGTAGTGGTGCTTTGGACTTCTGGGAAGTTTGTCTGTTTTCCTACGTCATCATACTCTTGCCCCATTCACCTGGCATAATCACCCCCCAAGCATAAACAGCTGCCATCTAGAAAATAATTTTGTAAACAAGCAATAATGCACTTTCACATCTGGCTCCATATTTACATGCTGCATCATTTTTTTCAGTCGGTAGTAGTGCTTTTGTAAGAATTATGGGCACAGCTCGGCAAGGGGGGGGGAACATTTTGCGTTTTCCCTGCTTTCCATCGTCGTGTTCATTGCATTCTGAGAGTAGCAGGTATTCTTCACAGAATAAGGACGAGTGGTTTTCACATACGTCAACTGGTATTACTGGCATTAATTCGCGGCTTCACAAGATTTCACAGATCTCTACTCGATGACTCGAAAGGGGTGTGGGAAGTACCAGAAGTGCGAAATGTCCCCTCCCAAGCTGAACTGCGCCAAATTATCCTGTGAAAGAACCGTGTCGAGAGCCTGGTGGAGTAGGAATTGAAAGAAGAAGATTAAAGATTCTTCAGTTGAAAAATTCGTCTACTATCCAGCTATCCCCCAGAACGTTTTTCAGTAGCTTTTTGAATATTATGAGTTTCCGAGTTCTTTTGTATAGGTTTCTTCTCCTTTACGTTTGAGTGCCTTTCTTGGTTCGACCTCGTGGTGGGGGGGGGGGGTAGCATTCAGCTGGTTTCCATCAATAAGTGCCAATGCCCCTGTGAAGACCTGGAAAGTTCTGTAAAGCAATGTAGTAGCACCAGGTTCTTTTACATTTGACAAGAGGGTACAGTTCTCAACAAGAAGAGACGCGTATTCTAACAAGAAAATCATAGCGAAAGTGCAGATTGCTCCACCCCCGGTACCCTAAGGCGAAAAGAGGTCAACTTGTTAGTGGAATTTCCATATAAAATATTACCCTTGATTAAATAGGGGAGCGATGATCAGCTGGTGCATGTGCACTAGCTACTTAACCTGGTAGAGGGCATTTCCCTACTCAGGAAGTGTTCGATACCCTCCTTAAGTAGGTGACCTGAGTTCACAAACGTAGTTAGGCGCCCTTTTCGCTACTCGAAGGCCTTCAGGAAGAGGTCTGCAAGCTTACCACCTAAGCCCACAAGGCTCATGCTGGTCCGAGGGGTATCGTCGAGATAATGCCGTTCTGCTGCCTCGTTCTCTAACCTCTCTCTTGCGTTTTTCCACTGTCGCCGTTTCTCGCATATTGAAGTTAATCCTGGTCACCTTATGCTCGTATAGTGATCATGCCGAAGGCAGGAGTGGAGGATTTTATAAGGGTCGTTTTCTGTTTTCTTCCTTAATAGTAAGTCAGATAACAACGACGCTACTTTTTTCGAGCCCTATCACATAGGAACTGCTCCTCAATGGTGGAATCGGTCTTTTAGCGTTACTCACTGGCGGCCTGGTTTTTCTAGAGTCTCACCGGGTCTTCTGGTTTTCATTACTAATTCGTTATTCCATGAACTTAGTCGACCTGGCTTGACTCGACGCTTCCTGTGTCCTAATTTTGAGACTAACCACCTGATTAACGATTTTCTGTCTAGGTAGTCTAAACTGGGGTCTGATCCTTTATTTAATGATGGATAGCAATCATTCTCTTTTTACTTTGTTGTTTGAAGGCACTGCCCGCGATCAGCTGACATCTTCCTCTCCCTTCGTGAGCAGGTAGACAGGCCCGCAGAGGCAGCGATTGCACCATTTTTGCGGCGCAAAGGTGAGGGAGGAAGGCGGAGACATTGTCGTTCCTCTCATTGGCCCGACCCATTTTCATTGACCCCGCCCGCCGCTCTGCTACATAATGATAGAAGACCTGCTAAAGAACATCAGCAGAGACATTATTGGCAACAGGAAATCAGCTGTGATCAAGCGCAACCACATCGACCACAACAGCACTCGCCTGGTGATCTCGTCCGATCACTCTCTTTGCTCTTCCTCTGCTCGTACAAGTGTGCTCGCAGAGGGGTTTTATTGGGGGCATTTGCGACCATTTTTTTCTGCACTGTTGACTTTGTTGGCATATTGGCATCGCTGGTTCAACCCCTATATAGAATATCTGATCGCGGGCTTTGCCTTTAAGGGATATGGAATTCACATGGTGACCTGGCACCTTTGACCGTCCGGAGCTCTATAAGAACCATAGAATTAATAGAAATTCGAAGATACTTTGATAATAAAATATTGAGACATAAATTTTAGCTTAAATAATAAGGTCATAGAGTTATTTGTGGGTCAAATTTCAATAGCGTGAGAATCGACAAATATCAAGGGAACCCCACTAATTCCTTTTATCCTTTGTCCCTTACGACTAGACTTCGTTTCAGCTTTATTTTGTTCCTCGCCCGACAAAATCATTTGTTCTGCACAACTCAAACTATTGCTGTTGACTGAGGTTTTTTGTGCATTTGAAATGACTTCGCAGTCGTTATTGCTCATTTGAGGCCCTTGAGATATTGGTGGATATGCCTATTTACTCTGACCCTGTCAAGGTTGTAGAAGCTTTGTCCAGCTCTGTTTGAATTTACTTTTTTTGCTTTGCTATTACTACCTACGGTGGTGCAAAAACTTGGAACAATTAGCGTGATATTTCAGCAAGTCTTACGTATTTATTTAATTTTTTTACCAGTGAAAAAAACAAGTCACTTGCAGACCTCAACTAATAGCGGCCAATTTGCCTCAATACCATTAAAATACGATTTTGACTCCGGAGAGTGGAGCAAAGGGTGGATGGTACCTTTTTCATATCCTTTCTGTGAAGAGAATTTTTTATTTCTACGCAAGGAAATTGAAACAAAAAAAGAGAAAGCCGAGAGGAGATTGAAGAAAAAAAACAGAGAAAGGAAATGAAAGAGAAGGAGAAGCGGTAAATGGGATTTGATCCGATTGAAAAAGGGATTTATTGCTGCAAGTTTTTGCGCGCAACGGTGCCTGCTTCCTGTTCACTTGACACAACCGCCTCCTTCATATTTATTTTTTTTTGCTCCCTAATCCTGGAAATCGTCGGGAGTTTCTGCTCTTTTCCGGAATTCTCGCGCTTTCTCACGTTGACGCAAATCCCTCTCAGCAAACCAAATAGACCCCCCCCCTCTCTGTGAGCTCATACAAGTCCCTCATCACTGACATTTACTAAACCACGCCATGGGCCCTCTAGATTCAGATCAAATTCCTACCCAGCCGACCGAGGCTTTATCCCCCGATGTCGGTCGCTATTTGGGTACGAATAATGTCTTATGATAAGAGATGATAAGAGACACTGACTGCCCATGACATACCCGTATAGGGCGATGGCGGCACGATTCCGAATGAATGTTGAAAGCGTGGCGTATTACAAACGTCAAGAATTGTTCTTCAGTTGTTTATCAGTTGTTCTCGGTATCCGCGTGAACATCGCCGAGTGACAAATATTTACGAAACCCATCAGCAAACCATAGTTCTTCGAATAGTGATTCTTTGGTTCCAAGGTCCCTCCCTCTCACTGCACTTGTATGCCTGACCTTAAGCCATTCGATCACAGTTAGTGGGACAGCCGTTGGTAGAAGGTGACTTTTCTTTTTCCAGTTCAGCGTCGAGCGAATTCCCTGACAGTTGGGAGGAGCGTTTCGTATACCTGAAGGCGATAAGCGTTGTCATTTGCGTTGTTTTTGGAACTAATCCCCTCGAGGCATCCGTCGTAGCTGATTATGACGATTAACGACGACGACGATGATGTGCCAGAAGATCCCTCAGTCGCTTGCTGTATACAAAATCCCGATCACATCCCCTCCCTCGTTCTGCCCTCGTGTCCACTGAAGAACCCGTCCAACAGTGTGTCCGGGGTTTTAGTAATCCAATGATGTATTAGTCGGATTACGACGTTTTCAAGTGGGTGATGTAGCACTACGGTTAGAGATGGCCGCTCAAATCCCACTCCTTGCAGCTCAAATTCCTATCCACCTGCAATATTTTAATTGATTACTAA
>MU913296.1:30503-42671 GCA_036418165.1 Cooperia oncophora | reverse complement strand
GCTCCTGGGACGCGAGGGATGCTGCAGAACGAGCTGCCCTGTAAGAACACACGATCACCGCTACCATTTGTGTCGCTCAGCTCCTGAAACCGGTGGAAGTTGTTGGAGAAAAATGACCGAGACTAGCTTCGGGGCACCTCGTTCGTAGTACGCGAGACCCCATACCTGCTATGGAGACCTACCAAATAATTGAGGAGCAAGGCTGGGAGACCAGTCCCCGCTCATCATATTCTCCTGACGTAGCTCCCTACGACTGCTACCTGCTCCGCTCCTCAAGGCTTTCTTAGCTAAGAAAACTTTCAGCAACTTTGATGACATCGGTTGAGAAGCTGCCGACCTACTCTACTCGCAGCCTCCTCATTTCTGGGAGAGGGGGAATGGTTACCTGTCCATTAGGTAGAGCACTGTAGTGGCTAACTATGACGAGCATATTGTTGACTAATTCCCACTGTATGTTGAGTTAAAAAATAAAAAGAAAAAAGTCACAACAGTGACAAGACTTTCCTTCCAACCTATACTAAATCTGCCGTATAGTTGATATCGCTGCAATCAGTCGGGAAGTGTTAGTAGAGACGAAGTAGGTCCGCCTTCGGGAGCCCCTTCAACCAATGGCGTTCGATTCAAGAAGACAGTCGGTGGTAGAAACGCTACAGGTGGGCTCACTCCTATTGAAACCGAAGCGACTGACTGCGATGATATCAACTACATAAACGAAAGAAAACAAGTACACACTGGAAAAATAAAGAGAGCATAATTTGAAGGCATAATGAATGAAGGATCAAGTCTTCGCCGTTGATCGTTCGTGGGATGCGGCACGCATTCTACTTCCATTCAGAATCGTAGTGGCTTATTGAATGCGATGTGGCCTATACAATGACTTGCGGTGGCCAGCCGATGTACAAGTCAGTGTTCTCATCCTTCCAGACGAATCTGGTACCAATGGGGGCTTGGTTGGCCTCGGCGGGAATCTCCCCAGAATCTGAACACAGGACATCGCGAGTGGCGCACTTGTCACTATACCACCTCCGCCTCAACTTGAACGCGCAATGCACGACAATGAGGCATTTGCTTGAAAATAGAAGCAGGGTTGCTATGCTGTCGGAAAAGATGAAAAGCGAATTAAACGGTCAAAAACCTGCGGAAAAACCTCTGCTCTGTACGGCGTTGGAAGCGTGCTCTTGGACGAGTTCTCCATTGGCATCGTCCCAGAAACCGCTTTGATAGATGCGGCTGCACGTATGCATTATAAATCCATGCAGAAATGCTTCATATCAATTGTACCAAATAAAATTAGCGATAAGAGTTCAAGCGTCGACATGACTGTTCCATTTGTGGGCGGGCAGAAGGGCCAGCATTTTGCACCCGGGATACGCGCTATATACGGTGCCCCTGGTTGAAAAAGAGCGCCACGCACTGCCTGTTAAGGGGCATAATATTCCTTCGTGCCAGATTTATCGACCCTGCACCCCTTGTTGATTTACCGCGCCACTTGCCTTCAAACCAAGGCTTTCATAATTCACACTAGACCAGAGGAGAAGATTGACATAAACCACTAAAATGCTATTGCTATTCTTTGTCGGCAGAATGTCAGTTAATGCCCTTCGCCTGACTCTTAGCGCGGTACGGTATTATTTGGTACGGTATGGTATTATTACGGTACGGTATTATTTGGTGAAAAACATTTAACAGAACAGTCTTAGGCAACATGCGGCACATTTGGAAAAGAGCAGCCTTCAGGTGCATTAGTTGGTAATTTGGTTAACAAATAAGGCTATTTGGATCAATATAAAAAGGCACTGCATTAGAAGGCACTTAATTCCTTCTCATTTCCATATTTTCCTATTCTACCGGTCGTTTCCTTCTTCAAGCTGCTGCGACAACTTCGATCTGGTCCATGCGGATGTTAAAGCATGTCGGGGGATGAAGTTGGTGCGGCGCCAGTCCGTTCTCCACTAACTTTCGAAGCTGGCAAGCGAAAATGGGTTAGCGCCATACCAAGCCCAACACCCTGACCTCCTTCCATTGCAATGAAGCGATGATTAATTTCTTTCAGCAGTTGGTTTAAAGGTTCGAAGGAATGCGTTGGCTGATACTTCTGTGCCTTATTGCGGAATGCTTGGCTTTCTATGTGCAACCTCGTGCTTATGTGGCCTATTCTTACAGCAGTCGCTCCAATAGCGCCGCACAGGTAAGTGCTGTCAAAAAACAAGTGGGAACTAGAGCTTGGTACACCCAAAGCCCACTGGCACGATATATTTATACAGCGTGTACACGGTCAATACGCCTAGCACGAAAGAACACTGGCTTTCTGGCAGGCGCTGCGTGGCCCTTTTTTCAACTAGAGGCACTGTTACAGCGCCTAACTAAGGCGCAACATGCCGATCGAGACGCCCACTGCAACCGCCCGCCCATCAGTGGCCGAAAAGTCACATCATCGCCGGTACACTTATCAATATATTCACTAGCTATAACTGGTATGAAGCTTGCTATATGGATAAATGCATACATAAGTGCAGCCGTATCCATCAAAGCGATTGCTGGCGCGATGCCCACAGAAAACTCGTCCAAAAAGGTTCGTCCAATACCGTGCGAAAAAAGATTTTTCGCAGGCTTTGGGCCGTTCAACTTCGCTTCTCGCCATTTTCCCATGACACAGCACCCCTGCTACTATTCTAAGCGAGTACCAGATTATCGTGCCTTATGCCTTTAAGCTAGGTTTGTTATGGTAGCCGTAATTGATGGAACGAAAACCCACTGCATGAACAGTCTCTGTTAAGCCTCAAGATTAGTACAGGTTTCCTCGGCCAACATTACGGCTTATTCGCTTTCGTCAGCTGAAAAGTGGGGAAACATCTGAGAGTAATCCATTCGAGAACCTCTACCCTATGGATATAAAATGGGCTTTTGACGGAATCAGTTCCAAATGCTATAGACATTCCAGGCCTAGAAGAAGACGAAGAAGCCGAAACGTGAGTTGAGAACTTCTGCTAGGATTATAAGAAAGTCAATCGTGGCAAAGCCTCAGCCTAGCAGTTCCCTGACGATATCGGCAAACCAGTTCATCATTATGAATATACAACTTCTGCAAAGCTAGATTACGGCTTTGGGTGTGCCTTCGAGTCCGGTCTGAGGTTCAGTGCCTTGCTCACAACAGGAGAAAAATTCACCGGTGGCCCGCACGCAGCGCATGCCGAGCAATTTCGATTGTCTACTTAGTCGGTAATGCAGAGTTCAGACTTCGCCATGACGCGCATCGATGCGCTATGACGTGCTGTAGCGCTCACAATTGCTACAGCGTTTTAAGGCTAGATACGTGAACGCAGCCACCTACGAGAATCGATCGGCGCCGCCCCCTTGGCTAGATCCGTCGATACTTGACTGCGTATGTCAATACTTTCTTAATACATAAGCGGACAGCGCCGATCGACTCGTCTGTGGCTGCGTTCGCGTCTATAAGTGTTGCAATCGTAGCTCGTCATGGGGGATCGATGCGCGTCTTCGCGAACTCTTAGCGCTGCCTAATCGCAGAGGAATCAGCATTGTGTTAACCAGCTATCATTCGTTACTTCTTGCCTTCCCTCATATTCCACTGTTGTTACCATTCACTGGCAAGGTGTCAAAAAGTTCATTGTCTGAAAACTGCACTGGCACGGCGCTGGCTTTCTTTCCATATCGCCGCGCTATCGCTGGCACGCGACGCATGCGCCCGCGTAAATTTTTTCCGCGGACCCGCATGACCTTACCTTTTCTTGATAATTAGGGGATTTTGTGGGGAGTGGGATAAATCGATATGGGAGATTGCGCAAGTTTAAGCGCAACAATGGCGTGGGAAAGCGGCTGACGTAAATTAGATTTGGACCAGCGCTATAGCGATTTCCGTGGACTTCCTTCTATCGCAGACTCGCAAGATTGAATATTATTACAGTCGTTTCCGCTGCAAATGCTGAGGCGTGTCAGAGGGCGGTTTTGACACGGCTACCCGTGGTGCACCAACTGTTGAAACGGGCAAACGACTACATTCGGGTCAAACCTGACAGGGCATCGCGCCAAACCCAACCTATAAACACCCCAGCGTCTGCAGCGAAAACGACTATATGTGGATACGATTTCAGGGAATCAAACCTTATTCCTCTAGTAGAGCTTACTAGAGGTCATTATAAGCCGGGAGTACCAAGCGGAGAAGAATCTTTGTAGACTTATACCCTTTGTATACCATAGCCTAAAACTTTTCATTGGACAGTTCAAGGTGATATCGAGGTATTCTTTCGTCGTTCCTCTAGAACCCATGGGAATCGTTTCTGAATCTGCCAGAGTTTTTTCCATACTGTTAGAAAGGTTTTTGAAGGCAGTTGGCACGATAATTTGGTATTCAGCCCAAAATGCTCGCAGGGCGCTATTTAGTGGGGAAAATGGCGAAAAACGAAGTGAAACGGTCCAAAACTGCGAAGAAAAGCCTTCGTTCTTGAGAAGCGATTTCGGACGAGTTTCCCGTAGGCGTAATGCAAACAACCACTCCGCCGCAGCCGCTTCATACCAATCTCTTCGCTTCATATTTTAAATAGCAAATGAAGCAAAACGAGCATCTGGTAGGGTCGTCCATTTGTGGGCGGGCGGGCGTGGTAGGCGTTTGGGTCGGAAAGTTGTAGCTTGATAGGACCCTTATAAGGGTACCTCCGTGGGAAAAACCGCTACGCAGGGCCTGCTCAGGGTCGCGGAAATCCGCCCTGCCAGGCATATAAATCCTACTCGTCTTTGGGGATTTATTGTGCCAGTTGCCTATAAGTTCCAGTTAAACCATTGCGTACCGCGGCGTTTTTGCGCTAACCGGCTCCTGTGGCCGACGCCGTTTTATCGACGCGACTTGTGGCGCGCTGAGTATAAACACATAAGATTTTATCTTATACATATTCCAGTTTATTCAGACTCTTTTAAAGGCAGTTGGCACGATAAATCCCCCAAGACGACTAGGATCAATACTCCTGGCAGGATAGAATTCCGCGACCCTGGGCAGGCGCTGCATAGCGGTTTCCCCGAGGAAGGTGCCCTTATAAGGGCCCTATCAAGCCACAACTTGCCCGCCACGCCCGCCCGCCCACAAATGGACGACCGTTCCTGACGCTCGTATTCATTCATTTGCTAAGCAAATTATGAAGCGAAGGGATTGGTATGAAGCGGCCGTGATGCTGCATGCATACATGGGTACACATATGCAGCCGTATCTTCGGTAGCGGTGATTGGTAAGATGCCTACGGGAAACTCGTCCGAAATCGATTTACAAGTCACTGAGAACGGAGGCTTTTTCTTCGCAGGATTTTGACCGTTTCACTCCGTTCTTTCGCCATTTCCCCACTATACAGCGCCCTACTAGCATTTTAGGCTAAGTAGGAAACCATCGTCTGCCTTTAAATCATCTAACAATGTTAAAAAAGTTCAAACGAAGCGTGCTTCACCATGTGCAGCACGCGGCCATACAGAGGCAAACGAGCGTGCTGCACATGGTGCAGCACGCGGTACGCAATGGGTTAAAATAGGTCATTTAAAATGGAGACTATTGCAGCATCGCAAGTGTATTGGAAAGTACTGCTTAGAAAGCTATAAGATGCCAAGGTATTGCATCACGAGTGGAAGTGATATAGTCTGTATTACCATATCAAGCGTCGGCATACCGGAACTCCATCGACGACCAGGAAAATCAATTAAACTATCAGGAACAACATCTACACGGTCAGCAGCAAAACCTACACAGGCAGGAGCAAAATCGACACAATCTACAAAATCGGAGGAAAAATCTGCGCAGGAGCCCTGACGCCAAGTGAGTTTGGTGAATTCTAGTGACCAACTAGTTCAATGAACTAGTATGTCACGAAAGAAATAATTTAATTCCAGCACAGTATATGAGGAACTTAACTCGATCAATAAAGAATCAACTTGCTGCCGACGGAACAACATTGTGATCGGCTAATAAATGCATTTCATCATGCCTTAATACCTTAATATTGCATAGGTAGTGTAGCGCTACACTCGCTACACCACCTGTGCCACGCTCGCTCACTACACGCGTGCGCGGTCCAGGAGTCAAAGTCCGGATTGGTCTCCCCTCCGGCCAAGCAAGCCCCCACCTTTGGGGGACGATAAACTGGTACCAGACTTATCTGAGAGGATAACCACTCTGACTTGTGCATGAGCAGTTCCCTGCAACTCCTAACCTTCTTTAAACTAAGGAAAGCGATTGTTAGTGCACAGTGAATAACATTTCATATCCACTAATTGGATCCAAGGGCGAAGATCTCAAGAAAGAAACTTGGTTTTGATCCTTTTTAGGGATTGCTTAGTTTGTAAATGGCAAGGCATTTGCAGTAGCTTTTAACCTGCTGAGATAAGATGTGTGAAAAAGGAAGTTGCAGAGGCTTTCTGAGTTTCAAAAAATCAGAAAAGTGTGATAGAACGAGCAAGCGCGGTTTTTCCCTCGCTTGCATTTCATTAGGTAGAAAGAAATGTACATACACTAACCCTATCTTCACGCTCTACAATCCTTGCCAAATGCATTTCCTCATGAAAGCCGTCTGATGACAGGCACACTATCTGGCCAAACATCAAATGTCGAGGAAAAGCCGGGTCTGCGAGCGACTGGGACTGAAACACCGAACATGGTTGAAACAAGAAAATATCACTGCAGTCTTTTCCGCTGCGGATGATGAGGCGTGTCCAGGGGATAGGTTTGGCGTAATGCCAGCCCGTTTTTATCTTTGTTTTTCGGCAAGCGACAAGACTGTATCATATCGTTCGTGTCATTCGTTTTCCACTAGTTGTTGCCGCTTACTTGCTTCAAAAACTTGTGGAGAACGGGCTGGCAGCGCGCAACCTATCCCCCCGATACGTCTCACGATCAGCAACGAACAAGACTGTGAGTATAATGTACCCCACAAACCGTAAGTTTTGTGTAACGAAGAGGTGCGCCATCATATGAATGGGCTTCCAATCCTAATACTTTCTCCACTTCGAATACGAGCAAGTCGGAAGTCAACAGCCCAGAATCTTCCGTGCACCTATTGTACCGAGTACTACCTGAATATTGACTTACATATTCACAACAATGGACACCTTTATGAAGTCGATGGACAAAAAGCCTCAGGATACAGCGTCGTGATATGTGAAATGCGAGGTGTGTCACTACCACAACCCCTAAAAACTTGTTCATCTGGCACAATCCTACTCCCCTAGTCTAACTAACAAGTTTTCCCGACTATCTACCAGTTTTCCAAAATTTTTTAAGCTTCAATTTTGTTCAAAGAACTACAGCCGAGCAAGGGGCCGGAAAAGGAGGGAGGAAAAGGATGTCGCCAGAACATCAACCAGCGTTAGACATACTGTTTTCGGATCACTGATTCACCACTATCCTGGAACCTGATGTTTTTTCACTCTACTTTCACGCTGCCCTTCCCTTCTTCCTACCACATATATTCGACTATGTCCTGCTGCGTGCGTGCGGGCGTGCGTGCGGCGTGTGCGTGTCTGTCTGTCGGTCTGTCGATGTGTCTGTCTGTCTGTCTGTCTGTCTGTCTGTCACGAAATTCATAGCACCTGAAGAAGAACTTGGAGGGGTTGGGTCATGGTGGAGATTGATAGAGCATGGGACATTACGTAAATTGCACCCGTGACCCATGCGCTTCCCGTGTCACTGAAAAAAGCCATAATTGGGGCGGGCGGGGCGTGCCTTTAAACACGACTTACCGGTTCAAGAAAAATCGTAGTTTGGTTCTAGAGCACTACAGACGGCGCAAAAATGGATTATGGTCCCCAAGTGATCACATGTTGAGATGTGCGAGGCACTCCCATTGCGGGCGAAGCGTGCGGCGAGGTGCGGTGGAGCCAAATCAAAAAAAATTTGTAAAACGCTTCCAAAGCACCACAGCACTCCAGAAGAAATCCGGGAGGAAGTGGATCAAGATCCCCGAGGGTCACCGGTTCACAAGTGTGAGACATACCCGTTGTGGGCGGAGCCTGCGGCGCTACCTGCTTTAGATGCTCGACAAAACCCGGCTTTTCTCTCATTTGTCTAACTGATCAACGCTTCTTACCAGAAAGTTGAAAATAGCAGGTATGATGATATTGGTCAAAGAATGTTGACCACTTGTTCAGATAAAGAAAAGCCGGATACTAGGTGGGTATTCAAATGTGTGGAAGCGATTAAGCGCGGCGGAGCCGCGCTCGCCCAGTACAGCTTGCCTGTATCTCAGAAAGAGAAGGAGGCGCGCCCGCTCAGACGCCAGCCGGTTGGTTTGAAATATATCAGAGAGAATGCTGTTTACCGTTCTGAATATAAACTGCGATGCCATCTCGGAGTGGACTGATGAGATCTTCGCGAAACAATCGGAACTGTACGTCCAGATAGTGTTCAGCATTTGTGTACTTGCCGTCAATGATAGCTCGACGGATGTAGGTTCTCTCTGAAACGTCAGCAAAGAGATTCGAAGGAAACAAATAGAAATTCTTCACTATTGGCTGTCTCGATGCATGTCCAGAAATTTAGCTGTCAAATCTCCTATGTAATACTGGAGAAAAAAAGAAAATTACGATCTCTAGGAGAAAATTACGGTCTATAGGTACAATAGCTTTTATGCCAGATAGTAAGCAGAGAAATCGAAAGCTGGCTTGATCGTTCCCGTGCATTGCCTGATGCTTCTAAGTGACTACATTGCTTCTGTGCAATAGTGCAAGGTTAAATAGATCATCAAAAAACTCTCATTTATCAAGAAAGCTGAGTTATTGGCAAACGTCTTGACCCCACGTAGTGCTAGATAGGTTATTCGAGGTATATTTCAGCTTTGAACAACGGCCGCCTTGTATAGAACGAAGACGGGAATACAATCGTCTAAGAACTAAAACATATCGCCAAAATAGGACAGCCGACAGCCACGTTTGGGCAGAACGACGGCCACTTTAAGTCAAGTACTCGGACAGCTCCGCAATCCTCAGGGATTTGGAGTACTCCTGAAAGCGTCCCGCTTTGCCTATGGACTGCAAGTTTCTCTAGTGCTACACTGTTGTTCTTTTATGAAGAGTCATTATTACATCTCACTCTACAAATGCAAATTTAATAGACGAAGAGCAGTGTTTAATCAAGGCATCCGATAAAGAAAATAGAAGTACAAACAGTCACATGTTAGCCCGACGAAGGGGGCATTTTGCACTTTCGTTGCTTCACTAGTTCTGGTTTACAAGTCTCACTCTGGTGAAACCTGTGAACTCTTGTGAAGCTGGAGCAAGCTCGTCAAGCCATCATGTAAAACCTGTCAACTCGAGAAGAGGCTGTCTAGAAGAGTCGACACGATGGGGAAGTCGCCTAAAGTGCAAAAATGCCCCCCCCGTCGCCCAAATCAGCCGCCGACATACAATAGAAAAAAAAGAGAAATGATAAGCAAATTAAACCGAAGCATTGTAAATGTCGGATTTCACAGGAAGCTCACTCAACGTGCGGAAATCACAAGGTGGAGGTCGTTTCTCACAGTCCTGCCATAGAGGCGGTTCAAGCTCTCTCTCGAGAGCAGCGTTTAGATCACGCATGCTGAAAAAAAGAGTGCAATTGTATGCTCAAAAGAGTGAGGTTATCACAAATCAAAATAAAAAACGACGCAAATCAGCGCTGGAGCGAGAGGGATTTGAGTAAAAGCAGGTGTGGATCAACAATACGTGACCAACGCGTCCCACCATTAATCACGGGGACGTTTCAGTTGCGCGACTGAACCAGTGGTTTCGCCAATGGGAAGCGCTGCCTAAACAATTTGGAACTTGTCGCGCTGTGACGCTATGAGGCAGTAGCATCTGCGCAGAGCTAGCCTAGAACTGCAGTCTAACCGAAAAAGATGGTCAAAAACCATTATAACACCGACAACAAGATTGTGGAATTTGAGAGGCGGGGGAGAGGGGAATTAACATGAACTTAAGAAAAAAAAAGGACTACTTATCATTGAAAAGGCGCTCGACACATAACCCTCGATAGCGCTCCTCCGTGAAAAACCACCACAAACAGTGTGGAGATTGGTAACTTACTCAACAACAAAGAATGGTAAGCAGCCGATGGGCGCTGAAGGTGTGGGGGGCAGCATGAGCGAGGCTGCTCACTGCGCTTCCCATGCAAGACATTGATTCGTTTCTTCAGCCCCGGTGTGGAGCGTTTAGGACATTGTTCAGACCAGTATAGGGGCCCAGCTTTTCTCTGGAAACGCGGTAAGGTATCTAAATACTTTCGAGACGTATCGACTGGCGGTTGGGCGAATCTGGCGGTTGGCGAAAGGTGTTGATACGCATCACGGGAATTCTTGTCAAACCGGAATGTTTTAACGCTTTCGACGATACGCTAGAATCGATCGCCGTGGGCGGTTTTTTCCGCCAGCAAAGAATGATTGACACATCGATTTTATTTTCGCTCACCGCCGAACGCGCGCGGTTCGGAAAAGTAGCGGTTGGCGGATTCCTCCGACGATGAAAATTTTCATTGCTTGTTCGCCAGACGCGCCGTTACCAGTCAAGGTCGGCAGACTGTGAACACATGCTTAAACGCGTCGAGGCGCGGCATCGCGTGCACTATCAGACCACTTCCTAGCTAGTTGACTTAGTAGACACTGAGGGAGCTAGTCGACTTGAGAGACGCAGGAGGTCTGACAAAGGTCGACGAGCCGCGGCGCTGCTACTTTGACTGGGTCCCGATGCGATTGCTGCGAACGTCACCCCGCGCCTCGGAAGTAACGCTCCATTCCCCCTTCCCCTCATAGTTTTTCTTTCTTTCCTAACCGTTCTCAATCCATGATCCGCAGTTGCTGCACCGCTCACTGTTCGATCTCCTCGTCTTTCGTTATCTTTTCGATTTTCCTGTCTATCATTTCGCACTCTGCCTTCTTGTCTTTCTTCTCTTTCTGATCCACTTTCCCGTCTCTTCCTTTGAACTTGGCTTACTCCATCTTCGTTTTCCATTCGATTTCTCGGCCTCTCACGCATTACTCGGCGCTCTTGATAGTAACTAGGCCCATTAGCAGTAGGTTGAGCTGGCTGGTAGTGACCCAGGTGCTGAAAACTCATTTAGTATGAGGAATCAATCGACCCGTAATCATCCTCGGTTCAACTGAATACTTTCAATCATCAAGGCCACGTTTTCGAGCCAATCTCTAGCCGTCTCCTCTGCCCAGAACGCTCCAGGAAGCTTGACCAGTACGTCGTAGTATGTTTTCCACGCATGCCACTGCAAGTGATACTATTAGGTTGATGCATATGTTTTTAACCCCCGACTTATTTGTAAATTGATCCTTCCGTATTTCGTTTGCATGGATGTTGGTATTTCGTCATCACGTGTGCGTGACGTGTACATGATACTCTTTCATCACACTAGCTATCACTCACCCACCCTGCATTTGCAGGCCACAATGCCGCACAATTACCACTGTGAAATCATGTCACAGTGGTGATTGTGCGGCATTGTGGCCTTCTTCGGGTCCCAGCCCCCGTCCTTCTGGGAGGATGGAATCGACAAGCTGCCTGAGCGTTGGCGTCGAGTAGTGGATGGTGATGGTGCATACCTAATCTTCAGGCTGGTTCGCTTGAGATATTTACAAAAAAAAGCGGAGGTTAAAGACATATACATCAACCTAATACTTCATGAAGCAAAAAAAGTACATTCCAAACGCTCAACAAACTCACCACTTCTTCTCCATGATACTTGTAATCGTCAATAACAATGAATAAGTCCATGACTGCCACAAGAAAATCGGAGAAATCATTATCCCACATACGAGAGTTATTTACAGCCGGGTAGCCGAACCATTCGCACACTGTTGGGATGTACCTGAGGACAACTGCATTTGCGTGAAAATTGATGAGCATAGAGGATAAACACTCATCACTTCAAACATGTCAGTGTATAAAGTTATGGGTTAAAGGCATACAACTGAGAGGGTGAAAGATGGCCCTTATAGCGCAAAGGATAACGCACTCGTCCGGTACTGAGGTGCGAGTCTGAGTGCCTCCTGGGGTCAGGACAATCACACATAATTCAGCAATCTCGCTATGGCTTCTGTAAATATGGCTTCGAAGCGGGAAGTGCGGTGAATACGGAGACATTAACACCCATTAAGCTGAGGGAGTAAGAAGCGGCTAGGTGGCGCTACGGATAACGCT
>MU913296.1:0-24600 GCA_036418165.1 Cooperia oncophora | reverse complement strand
CAAAGGAGTATCATTTATTCTAGCAGCAACAGACTCACTAAAAACTTTCGAAAGTGGCGTTGCCAGCGGCGCCATGTGCGTGGCATCCGCAAGGGACGGGAGCCAATTGTTTTACAGTCATTACCACTGAAATCAGTCGGGGAGGGTCAGCGGCGCAAAGGTTTTAGCGCTGCCCTCTTCCGTTTCTCATCAATCGTTGCAGCTGAGGGCATACAAGAGAGTGGGGTAGGTGCTGGCGTCGTACCAAAGCCCACGCGCCCTTGACACACCCCCGACTGATTCCAGTGTTACGACTGAAACGTGGACGTGCTGTGGTATTCTCTGCCAAGCTGTCGCACCAGAACACATCTTCGTGTAACCGAGACAGATGGAAGCCGGTTGTCAACGTACTTTTTCGCAAGTATAGCCCCTCTTAAACTATGAAGGTATCCCACCTCAGTTGGTGGAATAAACTCCCTGCTAGGAAGATCCGTTTCCAGCTGACGAAAAAAAAGCCAAATCAACGGGACTATCCCACACTACTTTCTTATACAAGATGACCGAGGTTCAAAGAGACATATAAAAACTGTTCCCGTCTCATGGAAGGACACCTATATTTTCCGGTAGTTCGGAAACAGGCCGGTTCATAGTTTTCGAGTAAGCGAATGGAGGACCCGCGACTTAAGGGAATCTCCGAACCCTGCAGATCGATGATGACACCCTCTTTTGCATGCATTTTCCAAGATTCACAAAGTAGTCAAGGAGACAAAAGACTCGTCAGTCTTCTTCGCTTAATAGCCTTGCAAGGTTTTTTTTCGGAATGAAAATTCTGAGCTCCACACCGCTGTAGATAGTTCGCAGTATCTTATGGTTAGATAATTATCATGCAAAACCTCACGAGGTAAAACATAAACAAGAACTAAAATCCGATTACTTCAAAGTCTCACGCGTCGCAACATCATTATCTTCTTTTTGGCTCGAATATTCGGGACCAACCACATCGTTTGAAGGCCCAGGCTTACTTAAGAAAAATTATGTTACAGTTCGTTGCACTTACAACGCATTCATGCTCCGCGTCAGGGTTTTGAGCGCTAGGAAAGTACAGGTTTAGGTAAGAAATTTTGACAGTACGCCAGCGTTTTGTCAGTGACTAAGAATTATAGGCATCCGGTCTAGCCGTTTTGAGCATAACGCCGCGTCTGGGATCTCGTGCTAGTCGTGAGACACCGCTAATGCAAAAGTTATGAACGAACCCTAATCATTGGCACTCAGGCTTAACTCAATAACTCCTCCACATTTGATGCCGTAATCTGTCCACCCTCTGTCTGTTTGATAAGCAATGAAAATTCACGACACCATTCGCTGAATAATACAGACAATGGAAATCTTCACACGAAAGGATATCAAAAAGTAGCCCTCACCTGAGGTTTTCGTAAGGTCTTTCAGCGGTACTGGCAGCAATATCCGCTAACTCTTCACTTCTTAATTCGAATATATAGAATTCATTGGAAAACCGCTCTCTGATGGCTGGGAGAAAACTGCCCGCCAGCTGTAAATTAACACTTCAACTTGTCCAAGTCATACTACAAAACAAAATACAGGAATTACAGTCATCGATGAGCAGCAGAACAGGGAATAAGCCTTTGTTTCGTTCATGAAGTCGATGCTGCATTTCATTTAAGACCTGAAAATTGCAAAAAAAAAATTGCGGTCGCAGAACTCATTCTTGCCTAAACATTACCTCTTCGGTATTTACGCAGCCCAGGCTGTAGTACAATGGCGCCTCCTCTAACATCACTTGGTGAGAGCCCAACGCATCATATATCTTGGAAACTGCGGTCCTAAATGGAAAACTGCGGTAATGTTAACGACGGTGTCCGCTGGCTGCAACATACACGGGGGGAGGCGGGCAAAAAAAAACACTTCGACCGAGTCACATATCAGCAAAGTTTTCGCAGCCCAGACAGAAGACGTGGATACGAGTACCAGGGCGGAAGATACCCAAGATGTTCCTCGATAAGCAGGAGCAGGCTCGTCCGGAATTCACGTCACCTTCAAAGAGCTGCGAAACTTCTTGTGTGGAGTCACCCATGGGTACCTGGAGACCAGCACTCTTGATCTGGAAGACCTCCAACATCGAGCAGCTCCGACAACGTCGCTACGGTCCAGGATATCATCTTCACCGTAGTCGCCAAGGCGAGGGTTGATGGTAAATTATATCTGGTAAATGATCAAAATCTGGCTTGAATTTTGTGAGCTAGGGCATATATGATGAGCTATCAAAGCCGAGGTTTTAGTCAAACTAGTGATATTCTTATAAATGGAGGAACCATAAATAAAAACCTTAGAATAATCTCACCAAACAACATCCTCCTCTCGTATTGCTAGCGTCCTGCGGCCGAATTTAACCAGTACCCATGGTCGTCGCACATTTGCATATGGATCAGCGTGAGCTCTTAGAAGAGCTGTTGGGAACTTTTCATCACTATAGACAGCTTTCGAATTCAGCGGATGAATGATATGTCCAGAACGATTTCCAGTTTTAAACGCAGCTCGTATACTGCGCTCCATTGGATCCACTTCAATCCAGTCAACACGAAGATCTGCTTCTGGGTATCGGTTACCCGTTGGAGTAACTGTTAACGTTACATTACTACCACCTTCCAGAAATCCTTGGGTAGGACGCACTTCATAGCTTCGCGTCCTGCAAGTAATCCATACCTAAAAAGCATCTATTACACACATCTTGATGGTTTTTACAATAGTACTTCATCAGAATTAGTTTTCTTCGCTGCAGATGCAGAAGGGATCGCTCTGGGATAGCGCCGTTTTCCACCAAATATTGAAGCTGGTAAGCAACAAGACTGTACATTTCGTTTGAACCAGTCGTTTTCTTTTCCACCGCTTGTTGTCGCTTGTCTGCTTTAACCACTGCTGGAGAACGAGAAAATGTGTCTAAAGGATGGATGCCAAACCCATCCTTCAGACACGCCCCATCATCCACAGCGAACAAGAGTATACTAAACTAGTTACGCACATACTAGAGGCATAAACCCATAAAGCAGCTCCCACCTTCTTGGGGACATTTGGACGCGAGCCTTGAAGGAGACTTAGGATATAATTAAAAGGTCCAAATCCTGAGCAAAGCGTGAGTAAAAGGATTAAGCACTTGACGTATATACGGATGAGAGTTTTGCCTACCTCCATTCAGAATCTCAGAGGCATTTTGAATGCAGTATGGCTCATACATCGACTAGCAGGAGGAGCCGATATGCAAGTCAGTGTTTATCCTCCCAGGTTGAACCGGGTATCGATTCGCCGTCCTCGTAGGGTAGAGGGCGTGGGTGGTCTGAGTGGAGTCGACCCAAATTTGAACACCCGAGCGCGATAAGCGGGCAATTTCCCACTACATCACCTGCGACTCAGCTTATGGTTAGGAGTAGGATATCTACTTCGCTTTCTGAAAACCCCACGCGTATTCAGGCAAGGGTCCTACTTTCCATGGGTCTTTTGGGCGAAAAGAACGAATGAAGGCATTGATCAATCGTTTTGAGCATTTTGGTGAGAAACGTATTTCACATCTGAGCAGTACCAATTCAAGAAGGAAAGCTTTTTGTGGTTTCGTGTGGAGAAAAGTTTCTCTCTGGACACCACTATCCTAGTACAGATGGCTGGACCAGTGGTATAAGAAAGGCTAGCGGCTGACCACAACAAAAGTGGGCCCGTTCCATTACGGTGGACCATTCTAGTGCAATAGTTCGTGAGGATTATCGATGATGCCAAATTGGCAGAAGGGACCCTTCAGTGCTACAAAATGCCTACGACCTTCACTTGTACGTCTTGGCCTATAGGACGGCATCCATGGTGGGTGCTGAAGGGTGCGAAGAAATGCGGGTCAAAGGATGAGGATTTTCGGCTAGAAGAGGCATTCCACAATTGCACTAGTTCCCTTTGTTAGTTCATCTCGAAAACTGGGTAACACTTTGGAGAAACTTCGTGCACCTGCGTAAGTAAGCCGATACAGAAAGAGAAATCCAAAGGTCCTCATAGAACGGCCTGTTCAAGCGTCGCTGAGTACCATTCGATGCCCCTACCAAGTCAACTGCGCCGGATTTTTGCCTAGACATACAGCAAAGGATCTCTAGGATAGATAAATCGGTTCAATCGCGCAACAGGTGATAACGGTATCCTATTTGCAACGATTAAAGCACAGATAAATGTTTGCGACGACTTCGACCCCCCCCTGGGTGAACCGACTTTCCCTGCTGAAATATTGCCCAATTTCGGTGCTAACGTATTTGGGAGGGGGGGGGACCACGCGGCGCGGCGAGCGATGACTCATCTGTTCGCTCCCTACTCGGCAAAATAGAGGTAATTTCATGTTTAGGACATGAATATAACACCGCCCTAAGGTGCTATATTCAAAAGGTAAAACAGTTAATGCTGAAAAGTGCGAAGAAACAATAGTAGGCTGGAAGATTCTTGCCTAAACTACAAGGGAATGAATTCCGGCCTAGGTGAACCCATTCGTTTGCGTAAAAGTGACACTATCAATAAATTGGATGGTCCGCAGAATCCAAAGAGAAATCTACTCCATAGCTCACTATCAAATCGCAGAAATTGGAATCTTGAGCGGTTTCCTCACAATAGAATCACATTTCACTCATCGATTCACTTCAGCTCGTCACTCGAAGAAGCGGAAGAACAGATGAGTCATCACTCGCCGCGCCCCGCATGGTCCCCCCCACCAAATACGTTAGCACCGAATTTTCATTTTTTCTTCCCGCGGACAGAGATTCAGAGGATTGTCAAGGCGTTACTAGGTGGTACAGATTGCTGTAGATGTGCTAGTGATCGATTGTTAGTCAGCACTATTTCGGAGGGAGCATGCACACGTACAGGCCGTGCAGCCGTCTGCTCAACTCGGGGCACGTCATACGTTGGGATCTCCACACGGGGGCAGGGGCCGTATTTAGTCGTTCGATGCTTGACTTTTCTCGGTTTTTCCTGTTTCAAGCACGGTCATTCCCCGCTCTAGGGCAATTTTTCGCAGGAAAATGGAGGAATTTCTGGTTAAAAAAACTTTGAATAAAGTGGGAAAGCGTTAAGAAGTTGAGAAAATTTGGGAAAGAAGACCTTAGGTGGGATAGATAATGAAGAAATGGTCAAAGGGAGGGGGTCGTACAAGAGGAAGAAATTCCGATGGGAGCCCTATGTTGCAAAATACCGACTCCAGTTACACCGGGTGACTGTAATGAGACAGACAGACAGACAGACAGACAGACAGACAGACAGACAGACACACACACACACACACACACTGCGGCAGTATTTGAACGTCCGCCAGCGTTTTCAGCAACAATCGATTTCTATACTTTCCAAGTGGCTAATAGCTAAAAACGTTGGATGCATACATATACTTTGGGCTGCGTTCATACTTTGCTGCAGCGTCCATCAGCAACCACCAGCGTCCACAAGCGACCATCAGCGTTTCGAGCGTCCGTCAGCGTCAGCGACTAGGAAAGTATAGATATCGGTCTAGCGAATGGCAGCTCTACCAGCGTCCACCAGCGTCTGCCAGCGTCCACCAGCGTCAGCCTGCAGACATCAGCGTCTCGTGGGAATAGGAAAGTAGGGGTATCGAACTAGCGTCTACAGCGTCTACTAGCGATCAGGATTGTGTAGTGGTACAGTGCGGTCCCATCCGCCACAATTTCACGACGCCTAATCCAGCTGTCTGCTGCCTCCTACTTCCCCATACTCTCTACTCCTGGTCGCTCGTGGACGCTAGATCCATATCCATAGCTCACTAGTTTGCTCAAAACGCTAAGAACGCTCAAGAGATTTGAGACGCTCCAAACGCTGCCACAAAGTACGAACAAATTCTTGTTTACAGTACGATTGAATAGTTAAAAGAAGTTAGTTCAAATTAAAAAGAATGTGGCCCAGTTTTGAAGTGGTGATGTCCAACGGCAAAGAAACAGCAATGAATATACGTACCTTATAGGCTACCATTCTATCCACTAAAGAGACTATTCGATGAATGGATGAGTGCGCCGGAGCGCAGGCAGGTCTTTGAAGGCAGCGTTCCACTTTGACGGACATCCGATTCGCTCTATAACTGAAATGAGCTGAAGAAAAGATAAGCACCATAGGAACATTTATCAGGGGCGGACACTAAGAAACTGCGCTATTCCGATAACATTTTGTGCTGACATGTGCGAAAAAACGATAAGGAGCCATGAAATGAACAAATTTGCCTAACTAAAAACCAAGAACGAAGGAGCTCCGACGTGGCAACTCTTTGTGCGAAAATTGTGGTGCAGTATGGAATGGGGGGGGGGGGAGGATGCGCAGTTCGGCTTCGTGAAGGCATTTCCCCAGTTCCCATTATTCAGCGCCCATGGCTCTGAAGAGCCTGTGGATTCCTGTGAAAATGTACAGTAGCAGCAGCGTCGTTTACAGCTGTCAAAGTCTACAGGTGTCACCAAGGGACGTGTAATTTAACACGATCACGCAAAAGTAGCGAGCGAAGGGACAAAATGCGCGCGATGTTACGTAAACACGCGAGGGGTAGCCGTGTAATTGCGTACCACTTGCTCCTACCGTAATCCCACGCCTGTTCAAAATCCTATAGGCCCATGGAACGTCGCTGTGGGGTGCTAGGTTTGTATTTAATAACGTGGTTTTGTAGTGCGATGCCATAATCACTTCCAATAAAACATCTTACACTTCTTTTGCTCTAGAAGTACTGTGGGTACTCGCTTATTTGTCATGACCGCAAAGACATGACAGTTTCTAAATTCGCCATATAACCACACATCAATCCCAGCTATTTGTTTCGCAGCTTACCCAAACCATTTGCCTTCACTTATATGGTTATTTACGGCGTTCGAAATGTATGTATATTCATCTGAACCATTGCTTAAAAATTTCAGCATGTGTATCACTCGAATTGAGAAACTTATCACGAATTTTATTGCACTCAGTATATCAAAATGAAGAGGAAGAAACAGAAAATCAAGAATTTTATTGCACTCAGTATATCAAAATGGAGAGGAAGAAAAGAAAATTCCTAAGATGTCAATATATTTCATCAGCCGGGAGGTGGGACAGATTCTTCTTCTCGCGGCGATACCCTCATCTTGTGAACTTGTTCGTGAAGGTTTTCTGTGGTATTCCTAACGTAGAATTCCTAACGAAGGCCTTACATTGTCAACGGAAAACATTGCTTTGCTGAAGGGAATCATTGATTTGCTAATGTTGGGACATCGTTAATGAGGGCAAGACAGTTGATTACGATTACAAGGTAATCATCACTAAAGATGGGCGGCGACAGCTCTACAACTCGCCAATAGCTCTTGGGTCAGGTATTATTTAATTAAAGTAAGATGAACTGCCTGTAGAACATTTATGACACATTATTATAGCATTTTCAGGCACGGACACAAACCGTGTCAACCTTGCTAATTTTCCTTTGTTGATGGCTGCTCTGGCCTCAGGTAATGATAATGGTATAACAGTTCTGCCAATAGTGTACAGAGGGGACTTACTGGAGTTTATGCCTTCATTTTTTCATGTTTAATTCTTAGAGGTTTATCATGAACTTGCCTACAACAGGTAGTGGGACCACGATAAGGTCGAAAGGCAAGAATACGCCAGTTGATGGTTTTATCTTTTGTGCAGTCTCTTTATTCTCAATATTTTTCAGTAAGGTGTGTTGCGGGCGACCGCCCGTCCACCTCGAACGAGGCAACAGCATCGCCCGTGGATCGACCATCAACATCAGGGGGTAAGTCGAAATAGTCTAGGAATGATTGCTGCTGTTATGTGACAAGGAATTTCAAGGTTTGTGCTCCTCTGTTTCAGCCAGCAGCAATCCTCGCCCTCGTCAAAGGGTAAATCTTACGGGCGAGCTGTTTCGTGGAGCTCTGGAGGAAAGTAAGCAAGGAGTTTACAAGGTGATAAGGTACCCGATACCAGGTACATCAGTCAGACCTCTTTCCGCCGTTGTAGCTCGTTTAAAAGCTGTTCAATCACAATTCTTTTACAGGTCAGACCTTGTGTTATTTGTTTGAGCACCTGCGAACAACGACGCAAGGCAACGTCGTGTACCGCTGCACGGGCTGCCGGAAGAGTGGGAAGACCGTCAGCATTGCGGTAATGCGAAATTTGAAGCTTGTTTAGCATTTTGTGAACTTATAGTTTAAGGTGGTCAATGAATACAACCTCGTTGGCGATCCCGTGCACCTGCCGCACATCTGCATGCCATGGAGGAACTCGAAGGAGCGAGTAGACCGTATGGCATAGAGGTAGCACATGAACACTCAAGTGGTTATTACTGTGATATAACGATTGTTCCATTCATAATGCTGTCTGTTGCAGACGTGTCATGAAGTTCCAAGGGAAGCTCGCTTCGCGCACGTTAAGCCGCGACAGGTTTACCAGCAGGTGCTACTCAAGGTTCACAACAGTGTTTCTGGTAAGCAGCTTGTATACATCCATTCAGTAGAGGTCTGAGTTTTATGTTTCGCCCCATTTAGACGAAAGGGAGCGGGACGAAATGCTTGGTTACTTCGTTACGGGATGGCTACGAATCACCGCTCAGCGTTTGCAAGGTATGCATTAACTTATAATGCCAACTAGAGGTTAATGAAATGAAGTGGACATTTAGGGCAACTGCGAAGCTCCACGACAGGCGGGTAACCATGGACAATGTGCCGCGGGAGTACGCCTTTCTACGAAATGGAACGCCATTCCTGCAGCTCATGAGCCCGGACCTGCACATTTACTACTCTCCAGATGTTATAGCGGTGAGTTTTCCCGTTAACGTGCTTCTTTCTCGCAATCTGATTCCAATATCATATTTCAGAAGGCCTGTCGTGTGGGGCTTCGTGCCTTGGTTGCTGATGGGGTCCACGACCTTCAGCCGCAGATCACAAACAAGCGTGGGCAACTTTACACCGTGCACGGAGTCGCGCCAGGCCTCAGGGATTTCCCCTGGCTTTCGCGATTGCACTAAGGTGAGAGTCTAATTGCTTGATATCGGCATGGTTGTGCTGTCTCTTCTTCTGTTATTCCTTTGCTGTGGTTCCAGGAAAAATCAACGTATATACGAGCGGATCTTTGGGGCAGTGAGGGATGCCATCATCGCAGCTGGCGGACCAGAGGACATACGAATTGTATTGGACTTTGAGAAAGCCGCCATTAACGCGGCCAGGAGGTGCTTCCCAAGCGCATCAGTAGAGGGGTGCGCTTTCCATTTAGCGCGCGCGTGGAACAGACAAAGAGATGATCTTGGGTTGCTCCCGCAGGTAAGGGGGGCCCAACGGTGTAGGAGGATTGAAAGCAGGTGGAACACACCACTTCCTAGGGGACATGGTGCGTATGAGTACTGCGCACAGTTCCTCGACTACCCTCAGCGCAAGTGGTACGAGGGCCCTTTCAGGGACATGTGGCAACAAATGGAACAAGAAAAGTCTCCGCACCACTAATGTAGCGGAAGCCTTCAACAGGTTTGTTCGTGACGGTTATGAAACGTTTTCGTGTCTCATAATATCTGATGACATTCAGAGAACTGGGAGTTGTGCTTGGAGTGAGGTATCCCCCTATGGCGGACCTCATTATCGCACTGCACGGCTTCGTGGGGAAGGCAGAGGAACCCTCGACCAGGCTGACCGGGTCAGTTTTCACTCCAGCTGTTACCTACATCTCCTTCCCAACACTATTTATTTACAGAGGAGAGCGGAGCCGAAGCGTGTTCGCCCGGGGGATAACGACGTCGTCACGTCAACAGAGAGATGGCCCGGTTCAAGGCCATCCTTCGCCGCAACACCTTCATTCGGACGTCAACCATAACTACTTATTGTCGCAGAATGTCGCAATTCATCACCCGACAATCGCGTACGTAAGGGGTGCGTCTTCCATTCTCTCCACGATTTCGATCATCTCTTCACTCTCTCTACCTCACTTGGATTTTTCTTCTACAATAATTCAACACCCAACTGATTAAGTGGCGTGACTTGCATTTTTCAGTAACATGGAAGCAGGCGAGCCACGGAGGGGCGGACGATGGCGCGGAAGACACAGCAATGCAATCTCGATCTACGGACGGACGAAGAAGACACAAGTGCGGATATGTTTGTAAGCAGGGCACATCATCGTTGAGAAAATCTGGTCAAGGATGGCAGCTGGGCACTGGGGAGGGGGAGGGTCGGAGGGGTGACCAATGGGCAGTGAGGTCCGCACCGGAGGAAAAAGGCTTGGGGGACTACTTCCTAAAACCGACTTCCCAAATCGATGCTGTACCCTGCTTTTGCTGTACATATATATGTTCTGCATTATCACTTTGCACCTATATCTTTGCACCCCATTTCCCTTTTTTACTTTTTTTCGATAAACCGTTACACGATTCTCCTTGGATTGAAGTCTGGCATTAGCTCTTTGATTACTTTGAACAGATTGGAAACGTTATCCGTCGTCATGGTATTGCTTAATAGAAATGCTGAAAGAATGTAATGTAACTTCGTCATTACTATTCGTGAAGAACTATGCAGCCTGGTCTAGGAACTCACGAGATAGTCCTCTATCTTTCTCGTCGGCCACCATGAGAGTGGCTAATTTTATGTTGTATCGCGTGTTGTGACGACTGTCGTCCAGGCTTATGCCTCTAGAAGAGTAGGCAAGCAACTGCTTCAACTGTAGGGGCGTCACAATAACTGAAATGTTTTTTTTGCTCTCGGAGCTCAGCACATTTTAGTAACATGGCAACTCAATTAAACCAATTCGAGCTCGCCCATAAGGAAACCCTTGCCGCTAGAGTCATCAGGCGATAAAAAAAACGTATGCCATCGTACGGATTCTCTTCCTCCACGCGCTTGGTCACAGAAGTGATATCGACACTATTCCGACAGCCAGGTCTGATCTTGTACTTCTTCGTCAAGTCCCAGAGATCGTTTATAGAGACGAAAAACAATCTCGAGGCCTTCTTGCGATGTTCTCTTCGTACGGGTTGTATTATATAGTTGATGGTATTATCTAACATGTTTTTATTAATTTTTACACCCACGTAAAACAACAAACTGCTTCTCGAAGGCATTGAGCACAGCATGTGAGAGCATCTTCGAGAAGCATCTTTAGTATTGTTGTTGTTCATCGGATAAAGGTCCAAGCCGTGCCCAGCATGACCGAAACATCCTTTAACTGCTGCCATCCCACTATTACGAAGTTCCACATTCAAGAAGCAGGAACAGTGTACGATGTCCTTTCGGCCCGTTCTAACCCTCGTTGGGCCCCATCACGGCTCTTCCTCGCGCGATTACACCTGTTACAGTGATAACACCTTCGAGGAGCATCTGTGAATGTATAGTAGTAGAATAAAGCGGTAAAGATAGAGAGAAACGTTACCACAGGTTCAGCTTCGTTCCAGATTTTAACTTGTTCTTCGACCTTGTCCAAAATGTTATACAGTTTTTTTTCGCACTCTACAGACAACTACTGCTAAAGATCGAAAAAAATACACCTCCTAGGGTACTTCCGGCTTGACTACCGTGAACACAGACTCTACTTCAAAAGAGTGCGAAGTATGAACAAAAAAGATCGGAAAATGAAAACAGAATCAATCTGACAAATCATGCCTTGTATTCTTCTTCATTCTTCGAGAAGATAGTATAATCCTGACATCGCCCATCAGCGCCGTGTCCTGGTGAAACTCCATGCAGTGATTTGTCAGTTCTTCTTGATTAGCTAAGCCCTCATCGCAGATAGGGCAATACGAGTTTGAATGCGCTCGCCTCTTTTCTTCCTTTATTCCGAGACAATGATCCTCAGAGTAGTTGACGATAGAAGCTCTTCTTATGAATATCCTGACCACAGACAGGGCAGCTATACTTGTCAGAATGCATCATATTAAGTGAATCGCAGAAAGCAGAATGAATGTCAGGGAGCTTTTGGACACGAATGCTCATATTTCGCAACATGTACCATTAACTGAGCCCATTTTCTGTGCAGGACCAACTAGCGCGGCGGTGCGAGAACAGTTAAACTGGTGATTGAATTGGCATTTTATGAATGGGGCGTGCCCATCGCACGCCACTGACAATTAAAGCAAAGGCAGTTAACTTCATAGTGTATAAGCGAACTTACTCCAGTAATTCCTTGTAGCTATGAAATGACGGTGGCGAAGCAGTCCGAAAGTAAAACGTGTCGAATTGGACACTTCGAGCGGGGTTCCATGAACAGCCGTGTTATCGGGTTAGATACTCTTAGCAGGGTACAGCAGGCTACTGAACGAGAGAGTATGTCGCTTTATATGGTTGACCTCACGTGGCACCTCCCCATACTCGCCTGTGGGGAGGCTGGGAGTGTCGCTTCAGTAGCGTTGACCCCACCTGGCACCCCTATACACTCGCCTGTGGGGAATTTGGAGTGCTGCTTCAGCAGCGTTGACCTCACCTGGCACCTCTCCCTACACGCTTATGGGGAAACCGCGTGTGTGGTCGCCGTGGAGTGACTTCGAACTGGCAGAAATGGATGCTGCCTTCTCTCCTCAGTACATGATGGATTTGATTTTCGTAGTTTCAAGTGATCAAAATTTATTGTTAAATCCCTAAGGTAGGCATATTTGACACGGCTCTGCATAAGAGAATTAGTACCAGTGAATATCCTTGATGTTGAACGTCCAGACTCTGGAAGCACCGGTTCATCTTTAAAAAGATTCATTGCACCAAGCAAATGACGATCATTTGGAACAGTATTATAAGGGAACGCTTCGATGTGATAAAAAGTAAGAGTAAAGAAGTAAAACTATAAAAGCTGTACAGTTCCTGGCAGCGTCAGTAGTTTCATGTTGTTACATGTGATTTTTTTCCAAAATGTGAGTAATAGGTCTCTTCATCTTTTGGTCCGAGTAGGATCCCATGGATAAATACTAATGAACCAGTTTTAATAAAAACCGGGGGTGGGGGTACGGTAGCCGCCGAAGAAACCCAATTAAACGGCTACCCTTCATGTATTTACGTAACATCAATGCCCCCCCCCCGCCGAAATGCGCCTAAAGCTGGCTACGGATTATGCCATCCAACTAATCAAGCCATAAAAATGTAGTATCAACAACCAATACAACTTTTGGCAAAAGTCATTTATAACGTGTGTTCAGTCCTAAAGAAAAACCAACCAGAAAAGCAGCTAAAATCGGTTCGGTGATGCGCAAAACAGGAGATGAAAAACGTGCATGCAAATCAATGCAAATGGCAGTTAATGTATTCAAAACCGGGGTGCTTCCCTAACGCGTAGCTTTGGTGTTCGGAACATGACACTTTATTGCCACTAGGTTTGAACAAATTTATTTTTGGATAATCGCCAAATGTACATGAGGTAATCGCGAGGAACGAACCATCTGCCGTGGTTGGATTGCAACCTGAAAAAGGTTTCGAAGAAAAAAGGGTACCTAATCGAAAAAATGATTTCGCGAGAAAAATAGTGCAAATGCGTGCTTAGGAAGGGAGGGGCATTTTGCATTGGAATCTTGTGAAACCATGAAGTGTAGCAGTCAAAGTTTTTGGGAGCAACTTGTCAACTCTTGTGAGGAATTCCAGTTAACTTTTGTAAAACAATGAACACGAATCAAATGGGAAGTAGCAAAAGTGAAAAATGCCCCCCCCCCTTAGCCGAACTACGCCGAAAATCATTACGCAGATCATCATCATCATCATCATCATCATTTATCAGTCACGATGTAGCAGTCATAGGAAGGCAACTCAGGATGATACCGTTGATTGACTTTGATTCTGCAGTGAGGTTAAACTGAGTGGAACACATTGGACAGATGGGCCAGTTTTCGGTATTAAAAAGGATGACGTGCAATCCAAGAGGATGACAGTCTAGAAATCGGCGAACAAAAAAGATCAAAAGCTGACAGCACATAGACGTATTTCAACACATGGTCTCACAGTGACAGCATTGCAGAAACATCGAAACATGGCCTTTATCGATTGATTATGCAACATTGCAAATAAATAATGAGAAACAAAACCAGAGTTGCCATTCGCCAAGGAATGAATTTTGTTTATAGACTTGAAGAATAAAGAATGCCGTGCTTACGAGAAGGGCAGTCCTAGTGCAGCGCTTTCAAGGTGATTTGGCCGAATCCCTTTCAGTTAATGCACAAACCATAACAAAATTCAAGGAAAAATTTCAGATAACAGCTGAAAATCTGGGTTACGTGACAACTAAAATTTTTGGTGGGGGTCCTGCCACGATAGGCCAGAGCGCAGAGCAATAAGGGACTGCTACTGCCAAGGCATCGTGAGGTACAAAAAACACGATGCGAGCCAGGAGATGTTTTTTTGAGGGGAGACACCGGGGTGGATGAGCCACTTAGTATGCGTTAAAAGTTGGAATGTGAAAGATCAAAGTGGCCATAAATCGCCACTCAGGCAAGAGAGCGCAGAGAACCAGAAAGTTGGCGCCACCAAAGTGATTGAGTTTTAGTGGTCCGTAGGCCAAAATGTGCAGCAAACGATCACCGGCGGCTGCGACGCGGGCATAACCGTGGAGCGCGCTGAAGAGCCGATGTATTTGTATTTGGGGAGAGGGGGGGGGGCGAGGGGACCACGCTGCTCGCAGCAAGCGATGACACCATTTGCTCTTCCGTTCCTTCCTCGCCGAGATATGCCCGAAACAGCTCAGAGATGGTTCCCGGCATACTTGAAGCAAATAAGAATAAAACAAAAAAGATCCGCCGGAACGTGTTTGAGACAGTGCACAGATGATTCCTGCTATATTTAAAGCGGGAAACAGATGAACTTTCAAATAGGAAGGTGAAGGGACCGTACGCTAACCTCAGTAGGCGAACAACCAGACACCGTCCCCAAGTGAGCCGTAAATAAATCTGGATGCACACCAAACACAGTATCTCACAACAGCGTCGAAATTGCATGGGGAACTCGAAATTGCATGGGGGACCTATGTGTTGCGATGCGAAGGAGATCCAAAGGATTAGAACGGTTGTATGGGATTAGAACGATTGCATGGAGTAGTGTTCGTAAGATCTATAGGCCCGTTGGATGCTCCAATACATCATTTTCTATTTGTAAATGTACTTGTATTCGGGTTTCAATGGCACTCATCAAAAATAGTCCGCATTTGGGTCAGAATTTCTCATGACATTGCAGTGGAGTCTTTGCACATTACTGAAGTGAAGCATTTTCCAGATGAAAATGTCACGAGACTTCCCCGAAAATTGATTAAATTGGTAGAACAAAATAGTTTTGCATGTGTTCTCCTTCACAGGTCCAGCATTCATTCCGTGATAAATGCCCTGCTCCTTTCCATGTTCGAGTAGTGGCTTCAGTTCTCTATATTGAAACCACTACTCGAACTTGGAAAGGTCAGGGCATTTATCATCAATATCCTTATATATGGTTCTGATGACAGTATAGCCTCCTTGTCGTGTGTTTACCACTGCCTGCTTGCTTCCTGTTGGTTTCCTGCGATACGAGGAATGATGACAAGCATAGTTTTTCTGAACGAAATACAGTACGAGTACGAGATCCATAGTCAGCCCTATTCACAGCTTCAAGAATAAGCTCGCAGTTGGAACCTGATACTAGGCATTCTAGGAGTGGTGCTGAAATGAGGAGAAAAAGTTGTGCATAGTGCAACAACATTCGTTCACTAATCTGGAAGGCGAAAAGTTCCCCATTTGGTTTTCCGTTATGGCGAAAAGGAAAGTTAGCTATCGATCCCGTTTTGAATCTTCTCAGCGGAATACCTGCGTTTTGAGCGAAAAGTATGTATAAGGTGTCGATCGGCACTAAAAACGCCAGAACAATATCTATACTATGCTTCCCGCCCAAAAAATGCTTGAGGCAATAGCAACCGCAACCAGGGCACATCGTTGGTTGGGGAATCCCCAACAGGGGGGTCGTATTTGGCCGCCAGGAGAGGGGGGGGTCGTAGTGAGTGCGGCAGCCAGTAACGAGCAGCGCAAATTGTCAATGTGCTGAGTCCTGTACAGCGAAACTTGCTTTGTAGAGAACTCGGATATGCAAAAAAATAGTACAAAACTTTCATTCATCAAACTAATCCGAAATAACTGCAAATATTAATAAGTCGACATTATCTCGTAAGTCCGTTGGTGACTAAACAGTACAACTCAAACTCTGGTTCGCCAATGATATGGCGTGTCCGCGGTCGCGCTTGGCGCTGAGCCAACCTGTTTTTTTCTCGACAAGCGACAGGACTACCATATCGTTCGTATAGACGTTTTCCAGCAGTTGGTCTCCTTTATCGGAATCAGCAATTGCGTGAGTGGCGCCGCGGCACTGGAGCGACGGCAGCTTTCAGTAATAACAGTGGGGAGAGGACACCACTACCATCAGGACTGTCCACCGTTGGTTCGCTCGCTTCGAGACGATCTTCGAAGAAAAACCTCGATCGGGGCGCCCTCACGGGTGGAGGACTCCGCCGTTCCCGAACTTGTCACAGAGGATCCGGGGGCCACCACAAGCAGTATTGCGAGCTCCTTGGAGACTCGGGTGAAGCTCTCATCCGGCCAATCAACAGCTCTCAGCCGTCTTCAGGCCCTTGGCTACAGAAAATTCCTCACGCGATGGATATCTCGTGCTCTAACAGATGGCACGCGATGTACCAGGGTGAGCATCTGTGTGACTGGAAATGAGAGTTGGGTGCTCTGTGACTCTAACCTGCGCCGTGCCATGTGGCTACCTCGAGGAGAAGACCCGCCTACGCAAGCCAAATCGGACCTGCACCCCAAGAAGGTCCTCCTCTGCTGCTTTGGGATTCGAAGGGCATGCTGCACCACGAGCTGCTCCCGCAAGGGCAAACGGTCACCGCTACCGTTTACACCGCCCAACTCCAGAAACTCGCGCAAGCTCTTCGAGAAAAGCGGCCGAGACGATCTTCGGTGCACCTCCTCCATGATAACGCAGAGCACATGTGGCTAAAGAGGCCCACCGACAAATTGGGCTAGGCTGGGAGACCATACCCCATCCACCATATTCTCCAGACTAGCCCTCCGACTATTACCTGTTCCGCTCCCTCAAGGCTTTCTTAGGTAAGAAAACCTTCAGCGAATTTGATGACATCAGTCGAGAAGTTGCCTACTTCTTCGACTCGCAGCCTCCCCAGTTCTGGGAGAAGGGGATAGCTGACTTGCCCATTAGGTGGAGCACTGTAGTGGCTAACAATGGCGATTATATTATTGATTAGTTTTTATTTCATGTTGAGTTAGAAAATAAAAAAGAAAAAAATCACAACAGTGACAGGACTTTCCTTCCAACCTATATATTTCACTGCTCTCTCTCGTCCGCATAGCACTCTATGGTCATTGTAACCTCTCACATTCCAGCTTTTCACGTATGATAAGTGACTCTCCCACCCGTCCCCTCCCCTTGAAGAAGCTCGTTTCCTGGCTCATAGTTTCTTGCACGTCTCCATGCCTTGGCATGCGCTGTCCTCTGTCCGTCTGCAATTCTTGGTTTCGCAACAGGACCATGCAGCGTGTCAAGGATGGGTTTGGCACGTCGCCAAAGCGCTCTCCACCAGTTGTCAGGTAGCGTTCATACTTTGCGACAGCAGGCGTGGCGTCGTCGATACGTGACAGAGCACGCCCCAACGCTATTAATTGGACCACTCGCTTGATAAATAAGGAAATCCAACTTGTGAGACCTTTTTCTCTTAATAATGGCTACTAACTGAAAACTTACGACTTTCTGTACATAAGAGGATCTGGAATATGAGGTAGGGGGTTTCACCTTTTTTAGGTCAGGGTAAGGCTGTTGCTTTCATTTTTTCAATTTATAAGAGCGTCTTTAAAGTTTACTACTGTCTAAACTGTAACAACTTCCAAAACATTTATAGTTTGCAAGTCGAGTTCAAACAACAAAAAAAGAAACAGAAAGAAACTCACCTAGGAACCAAAACACTAATTCTTTTACGCAACATCAACAGGTGAAAACTTTATAACCTCATGTATAAGCTCGACGAATGAAAAAAGAAACAATAAAAACCTACCCTAAATGAAGCTCTCACGCTTTTTGCTCATTTCTATCCTGAATCAAGAAAGAAAATAGAAAACAAAAGCCATTAAGTTGGGTTCACCTTTCCTTGTGTCAAACCAAGCTTCAGTACCTGAGAAATTGCAGTTAAAGGAAAAAAGCATGAAATTGAGTCGATTCTTCCTAAAAGCACTCGGAGCGGTCCAAGTAATAGCGTTGGGGCGCGCTCTGTCGCGTACGACGATCGCCGCGATCGCCGCTGCTGTCGCGAAGTATGAACGCTGCCTAAAAGCGGGTAAGGGATAACTGTTGGTGAACAATCGGCTATTCCTGCGATGATATAGTCTTGTCAATCGCCGAAAGAAAAAGGGCGGACTGACGCCAAGTCAAACCCATCCTCATTAACCACACTCATCATTAGCAGCGAACAAGACAACGCAGATGGCTTCTGTAGCTTCAGCACCACCTCTTCGATAAGAAAGGATACATGGACAGGGATAATCATGACTCACGCGGATGCGCACCGAGCGCTAACCCAGTCTATATGTAACATTATGGAGTGGGCTGTCGCTTGGGGGATACCTGTGAACTTTTCAAAAACGTTTGTTCTTCATATGGGAGAAGCCAGGGTTGTACCGTACACGGTTAACGGAAAGTCAATTAGTATTTCTGATGAAGTTCGGGACCTCGGGTTCCTAGTGAATTTGACCACTTAGAGTTCTTTTCGCATCACATTGAACATGTGCGGGAAGCGATTCACAACCTTTTTGCCATAGCAGGAATTTTCAATCTAAAATGATCCTTCAATCTTGTTGAAGCTCTATAAGGCTTATGTTGTCCCCATTCTTGAATATGGTTCACAAATATGGAACCCCCACACCAAGAAACTGCAAGCGAAAATCGAGAAGGTCCAGCAAACTTTTACCAGAATTTTGATGTATAGATGCTACCCTGACCCGTCACTACCATTAGCTACGTTATAGGGACCGCCTTAAGCTTTTCATCTCAATATTATGTACAGTGAGCCGTGTCAATATTGTGTTTTGTTTCAAGATATTGAAAGGAGAGCTAAGATTGAAACCCAGTAAGTACTGGGTGTTCAGACCGGCGAACGGCCGCATCTCTTCGCTGTCCTTACAATGTCATAAATTATACGGAAGGCACCGAACACAGGTTTTTAACTCACTATTTGCCCGAGGAGCGAGATGGATTCAGTCCCTGCCATCGGACCTGCAGGAGGCGCCTAGCATTTATGCGTTTAGAAGTAAATTGAAGAAGGTGGACTTAATGAATCTGATAGGCATGCAAGATTTCTAGATGATTCCAAGCTTCGGAATGGTTCTTACTTACGTGTTTTTGCGTTGCTTTATTTTTGTTTGTTTTTTTCATTTCATATACTACTTGGATGTTTTTACCTGTAAACTATGGTTCTTGCTGACATTGTGGCGCACCTTAGCGTGCATGATAAATAAATAAATAAATAAATGATGCACCATGTATTGCTGCTTTCATCCATAATCGTATGAGTTTTTGATTGCGACCTGGCCTCTACAGCAACTCGCTCAAGGCCAGTTGCTACTGACCATCTTTCCAAGTTCCGCATCGGTGTCAGTTACCGAACAAGATGGGGGAAATTTGTAGTTGGGTCGGGGGTGCGAAGTCACTACAACATTTTCGCTACCTAAACCGTGACTGGCGGTCAGCGTGTAATTGCGTTACACAGCTCCGATTGTTACTCTGCAAGCGGAGAGTGGTCCGTTTTGGAGAATTATCGGAAAGGTGAGTAGGACGGAACTGGGACTCCTAACTGACAATTTCTTGAATTCACACTTTGTGGTTTCTCGGGCATTCTAGTTCCTGATCAACAAATCGCAGCATCATGGCAGGGGGGTGTCGCTTCAGATTGTTGTGGGGTGCAAAAGCCGTGTGTTGTGTTTAGATGTCGAGTGCGTCGAGGCGTTCAGTACTTCAAGACCGAGCTTGCCGTGACGGATCGACTTGCTCCCATGGGTAATATTCGGCTGTGTGTAAGTGGTCGAAGAGATTGTGCGTCGAATTTGTCGTTGTATTTGCAGTTGAAGCGGCCAACGAATTAGGCGATGTACTGCCAACCCGTCGGTAAGCTTCGCGGTTCTCAAATTCGCCCGATGTAATCGCCAGATGTCGAATATGAACGCTACTAGTGCAGCATATGTCCAGCATCCTCCAAACTGATTGGGAGTGCTGTCAACTGAAACAGCTAGAGAATACTCTGCAAGTTTTTGAGCATCGCCGCAGTGGTAGATCTCTTTCCCGAGTCCCTGCGTTCGATTTATTGGCCTGGCTTCCAGGGTCATCTGTGTGACAGGAGTATTGGAGCAGAAAGTTAGGCATCGTTCCAAAACAAGAAGTTGATCATTTTATTTTTGCATGAAGCCGAGTTAGATTAGAGATCATCAGCGTGTGGTTTGAGACCAAAATAGGATATAACAACCATAATTGTCCCGAACATACAGTTAAGATAGTCTTTTTAGTTAAAGTATGCACAAAAGACACTGTATTAAATCAATTCAAGATCACGAATTGAAGGCAGACTCTTTCTTTTTTTCTTTCTTCAAACCGGTTACGGCGGTGTTATTGGTTCTCGAGCTGAAATGAACATGAAATGAACAAAATGTTCAATTAAAGGATTGCTGTCAAAACAACATTCCACGATAATGGGATGGGTGGAGAATCATGACCATTGTACTGTCCCTTCCATGGGTCCCTCAGAAGCGCACTAATGAATGCGGCAGAAGGCTCGTGGGTATTCAACTATTTCTCTAGCGCGGAATGTGTCCTCGAAGACGAACTGTACACTCACCTCCATGGATCTTGGCTCTGACTGTGAGTGGGAGATTGGGTCCGCAGGTGCAGTGACGTGCGTTTCTCCGCTCAAACGTGTACGCGAACGGGCTCGGGGTAGTGGTGCCCTGGGTGCCGTTCCCATACTCCGCCCACGCTACTGCGCGGCCAGCCAGGCACCTTGCCATAGCCAAACGCGCTACTTGTATGCGCCTTCCTGAAGCCCATTTCGGCCCGCCGACACCAACGATAAGCACCGAATCAGTAACGTCGCCGGATAACCCCGCCCATTTCATGCACCACTTATTGTTTCTGATGTTTTACAGTATTCTCACGAGATCCCCTCCCTACCTCCTTTGACAGGAAGCTCCGCCCGCTGACAGGACAATCCCGCCCTTCGAGAAAGTGTCGCGAGTGACAGCGTGGGCCAGCCACCAACATTCAACTGTGATCTTATAAAGAAAAAAGATAAAGAAATATCATAATCTCACATCTCTTGGTGCGTTTCCATCCTGAACTGATTCGCTTAAACGAAATATGCTCCGGTGTGATGGTGAAAAACACGAAGCCAAACCCTGAAAATAGTACATATCTGAGAAAAGGGTCATGTTGAAGAAAAGTCCACGCGATTTTTTTAATGGCTTCTCCCTCCCGATAATGTAATGAGGAGGGTGCGCCAATGAAGAAGACTCCTTGAAGAGTCCTCTTTGCGGTATCAGAAGCAGGGTGCATCAAAGAGAGGGAGAGGGGGATAGGAGAGACGCGAAACATTTTCAAAAGTTTACCCGATCATCTTTGACGTTATTGTATAGTCTCCAGCCGAAGAAAACCACACTAACTATGGCCAATCCAACGATGACTATATTTGTTAGTAGTTCACTCCAAATATTATCCTTAAAAATCATAAAAAAAAAACCGTTACCATCGTCGAGGTCCTATATATCGCCTCAATCCGCACTGCGTGGCGTAGCGTTGCCAGCAGCGGCAGCGCGCGGCAATCGCACCAGGGAGTAATCGATATCGTAGTCTGTCGGCTGAACTACAAGGTACGCTTTCTCCGTAACAAAATCTCCCGCATCACACCCATCTACCGCATAAGGACAGAGAAAGTTGTGGAAAAATTCGGCAGCATTAGTCCTGCCTGAAGGGGGCATTCCAAGAACTCCTTACGCAGACCCACTTTTTGCGCCGTCTGTAGTGTTTTAGGACCAAATCACGATTTTTTTTAATCTGGTACCTCGCGTTCAAATGGGTGGCCTGCGCACTGTGGGCGGGCCTCACGCCACAAACATGGTGGACTCTTGCTAGACGTTCATCTTCGTCATGGACTTTTCTACGATCTCTGATCTTTTTCGGGTACCGACCGTCCTTTGTGGAAAGTACCGCCCATCTCAAGCACACCCCGCCACTTTTGTTGTGTCTCCTCCATCTTGCCTCTGGGCTTTGCTTCTGGAAAACCAATGCTAACCTTATTCCACTTTTTCCCTTCTCCGAGCTGCTTTATAACCAAATTATGGTTTTTTTCCAGTGACACGCCCATTTCAGGCGTGTCTCCTCTCTTTGGTCGATCAGCCCTTTGTTAACTTTATGCACTGTTCCCCCATCTCAGGACTGCTCTGGAACCGAGTTATGATTTTTTCAGTGACATCGCCAACTTTCAGCGCACGCCCCGCCCACTGTGGGTGGGGCTTTCCATGGGTCACGGGTGCTATTCACATGTTGTTCCATCCCCACCCATCCCTCATTACCCGATCCCTCCAAGTTCTTCCTATGAATTTCGTGACAAAACAAACAAACACAACACGGACATAGCCGATAATATATAGAAGAATGGATTGTCTAGCAAAAACAAAACCTACCCCACGAGCGTGCTTACCCAGCAAACCTGGCATGATGTTGGCCTGGATGAACTGAAAACACCTGCTTTCACACAGAACAGGAGAATTTTGTGGCGCAGTTTGACGACGGGGGGGGGGCATTTTGTACTATCATTGCTTCCCTAGTTCCGGTTTACAAGTCTCACTCTGGCGAAACCTGTGAACTCTTGTGAAGCTGGAGCAAGCTCATCTAGCCATCATGGTAAAACCTGTCAACTCGAGAAGAGGCTGCCTAGATAGGTCGACACGTCGATGGGAAGTAGCGAAAGTGCAAAATGCCCCCCCCCTCGTCGTCAAACTGCACCGAATTTGGTCAATTCAAAGGCACATTTCCCGATTTTACGTCACGGGTGGTCTAAGGATCCAGACATTAGTTTTAAGACAGTTCTAAACCTAGCAGTAACGAAAAAAGCTGAAAAGTCCATGAAAACCTCCTGGATGGGACCTTTCTCTTGTAGCTGCGATTTTTAGTCATAGAGGAGATACAAAGGATTGAGAGACACCATGAGCGTGGAACAGAAGGACAAAGAAAAATGAGAGAGGGAGATGAGAGAGTTGACGGAGTGATGAAACGATACCACAGAGCTAAGCCCTTCATCTCTGTATGAGGCCCTCCTTCCCTGAGACGGGGGTGACTGACTGCTGATGTCCTCGGCGCCCTTGCAATCAGAGAACGCGTTCATACTTCGCTAGCCAGTTGGCTATTGATCCAAGCGATCGAATCACCAAGTATGACGCGTTAGCAAAAGCGTTACAACCCGCTGTGGCAGCCAACTGGGCTACCTTCTGCAAAAAAGGCAATCCGACAAAAAAAAATCGTGGAAGCCCCTTGAAATGCGTTACATTGAGCTGAGATTTTACATGCCAAATGAACATTTGTCCGGTGTAAGAACCTATGGAGGTCAAAACTGGACGTCATTTCCCTCCTGAACATGCGAAGCCGATCAGTCTACAGGCTCTTTCGCTGCGGATGACAGGGCGTGTCAGAGGGGGGAGGGGGGGGGAAGGAGAGGGACACTGGGTATGGCGTGGCGCCAGCTTCACCTCCACCAGTTGTGGAAGCTGGCTGGCGGCGCGCCAGACCCAGGCCTCAATGACACGCCCCATCATCCGCAACAAGCAAGACGTACCCACGAATGAGAAAGGTGTTTTGGATCGAATTCATGAAATCGGATGGCCTTTTAATCACGCGTTATCGCTGTGCTACTAATCTTTTTAAGAGCACAATTCATGTTGAATGAGTGACCGGAGCGAAGCCCACCATTGCGCCTTCCTCAAGAGTACACCCATTCCGATAGGACGACTAAGAAGGGGATGCATCTTTGGGGACCCGTGTCGAATCACTGCGGAGCATGCCTTCAAGCACGTTACAAAGACAGAATATTTGGCTTTGACGAAACCTTCCTGCGTCAAGATCAGAAAAGCAAAAGTATGACTCCGCTCGAACAACTCGGATAGAAGTAGAAAAGTTGTTAGGTCCGGATGGAGGTGAGTTTTTAATAGATATTCACTTCACATAAGGAATAAATCTATTCAGAAACTCACCAAGCAAATAAAAGGTACTACGTTAAATATGAAAAATTGCCATGAGTTCGTAGCCGATCTTATAGGACTTTGACCTTCTTGGAGCGTGAAAACCTCACAAAGATCAATCATATATTCACGACTACCTGAATGCAAATCGATGGGAAGGTTGCAATACGGTAATACGGTATACGGTATAATAGAGTAAGGTTGCGTTCATACTTTGCGGCAGCGTCCACCAGCTGCTTCCAGCTCCACCAACGACCATTAGCGTTTCGAGCGTCCGGCAGCATCAGCGACTAGGAAAGTATAAATATCGATCCAGCGTCTGTCAGCGTTTATCAGTGTCTTGAGGGCTAGGGAAGTGTGCGTCCGCC
>MU913295.1:18454-30357 GCA_036418165.1 Cooperia oncophora | reverse complement strand
TAAACTGTAGGCGCAAATTTTTCACCTTCAGAGCGATTCCTCTTTACGAAAAGCTAAGTAAGAAAGGGCCAATACCATCTAATTGCAAAACGTTCAAGAGACTATTAGACAAATTTTTGAGTCCATGAGGCCACATATCGCTTCCCATTCTGGTAAACGAGTCCATAGGGCCTTGTAGTGTTTTCCTATGTTGCTCCTTGCTCGTTGCACGCGTATACTGTGTTCCTACGTCATCTGTTGATTTTTTTTCTCAATGATCACTCCTAATTGTGTTGTGTTGAGTTCTGAAGTTTTATTTTGTTTCTGCCGTTTTGATGGTGGTAGCAGGACGCGAACCTTTCATAGACATCTCTCATACGAACCGCCAGAGATTGTACATTTTTCGCCCTCTAAACTTCAGTCTTCTAAGAACACCGTGTTAGCTTCGGAGTCACTAAACGAGCATCCTGAATCTTTCTCCACACTGACCGTCTACGCTTTCGACAAAGAACTCGTTACCTCCTGCCTCGGAAAAAGGATCTTGTTTCTCTCACATCAAAAGTGCAAATGGTGTGCAGTGTATGCGCGTCACTTCTTTTTAAATTTTGTAGTTGCTAATTATGCGTCTGCATACTAGCAAATGAAAAGCTCCCCTTAACGATGTTGGATAACGACTTCTGGAGGGGGGACTGATAGCCACTAGCTGGAGACATGGCAGGCATCATAACACAAAAAGCTCGGAAAATTTTTTTCGGCGTAACTCTATACGTAGGGGTAGTTGATGGTCCTGATCACGGTTCAGATACTTATTTTTGCCGCGGAGGCCATCTGGGGCCAGTATGGCGCTAAATAGCCCCGCCGCGCAGACTGACAATGATGGTAGTACGAGAAAGCCTTTGCACCAAATTGGCGACACATTGCGCCATATTCAAAAATGAGTGTCGTATTCGTGAGGGCATCGGATAACCTGCCGTAACCCAGATTTCAGGGAGAGTTTTTCGGTAACATTTCGCGAGCGTAATAGTTGAGTGAGGCCCCTTTGTGAACCATTCCCGCATAGAATGTGCCCTTTAAATGGCGTATATCCGGGTCATACACATTATGGGGCACACAGGAATACAAGAAGGAAAAATCTATAAAAATGCAAGAATTTGTCGCCAAGAGGATCCGATCCACTAACCGAACCATTAAGAGTACGCCGCGCTATCCACTACACCATCGGCTGCTACGAGCTGAGAGATGCAGGACCTAGTGAAGAGGCATGCGCAGATGACCGGAAACTCCAATCACCACATGCCAAGTAAAGCATTTGGATTTTGACCTTATTTTGCGCTGTTTTTCATGCCTGCTCAAAGAATACCCTCACATACTATACCTGTCAACGCTACAGCTAGAACAGAGGCGAATAAGGTGGTTTAAAGCCCATTCTTTTCGAATTATTTTCGACCTTTTTTGACATTCCCAGTACCGTTTAGCAAAAATGAACCCCATCTGTGTGGTCCTTGCATGGACCCCTACAACATGCAACAAACCGTTTTGAAAAAGCTCACCACGGCCTGAACGACCTCCCTTGTGAGCATCGAAAGATGCGAAAGAAAGTAGGTGCTGCGAAGTTAGCCCCCCCCTCCTCCTCCAAAGCTGGGCCGTATCACAGGAGGAAGGGCATCTACCTCAGCCGGCAAGCTCGCCGGTATCATATGTACCTAGACCAGTGGTCGAGATTATTTGCTTATGCAGAAAGAATTAGTGATGATAGGAATCTCGTGTTTGAGAACACGCTCCGCCCAATGCGGAGCGTGCTCTCAAATAGACAATTTGCTAATTTAAAATTAAATTAGCTTAAATTAAAATTCTTCCGAGTTTACGACCCAGCAGAGCAAGTAGATCAAGTAGATCAAGCATATGACGTACTCGATCGGGTATGGATTTGGCCTCTCTGAACTCATTACCCATCCGACGACTCGAAGTTTTGGCCAGAATCAAAATTTGGCTAGAAACTCGGTTGGGGGTATTTTGACCCTAGAGCACAAATACTTCGTTGACGCTAAAATGATCGGTTTCCTTCGTTCAGCTGATGACCACAACAAAGTGAAAGGCTGCAAGCGTTTTCTCATCTCAGAAGATGTGATATTCGTGTTCAGGGGTCAAAATAACCCAGGAACCAGTTTCTGGCCAAAACTTCGAATTGTCGGATGGGTAATGAGTTCAGAGAGGGCAGATAGTGACCAAATCCATACTCGATCGAGTACGTCATATACTTGATCTACTTGATCTACTTGCTCTGCTGGGTCGTAAACTCGGAAGAATTTCGAAAATTAGAGTAAAAGCTCTTATAGGAGACGAAGCAAAAGTTTTCGCGCCAACGGGATGCAAACCCACGAGCATTTGGCTGAAGCGAGACCGTTACCACTAGGCCACGGCCGCACTGTCCGTGATCGATCAGCAGCGCTTACGAGCCAAAACTGAGTTTTCGCAAACTTTGACCGCCCAGAACTCGTCTGGGAGGTCCCCGTACTTTTAATCTGCATATTCGTAATCAGCATTCCGAGACTCTATCGATGTACCTAGGTCTCCATTCAAAGTTCCATGGGAAGTTGAAAACATTCCCTTGTAAGGTCCGAAACATAAAACTTCGTAGCAGGCAACACCCATTTGAGGAAGTTTTCCGATTTCGTTAGTTAATCCCATGTGAACCTCCTTACAACTGTCTCCGGTTCCTACGCTAGTCTGCAATCGATTCGTGAATTTTTGCTTTCGCTCGCCCGCCGCGAGACATGCCGTGCCTACAGTGGGCGTGTCTATCCCAGTTCGCCTCCTGCACACCTTTGCTCGCCTTTTGCCAGCGCCTTCTGGAGTGCTCTAGGACCATTCTACAGATTTTAGAATTCGGTCGAACCCATTTAACCGCACACTCCGCCGCAGCGGATGTGCCTCGCATACAAGCGACGAATCCTCGCTGACCATATTCTACCAATTGTCTGTAGTGACAGACAGACAGGCATACACTCTAGTTCGCTGCGGACGGTTGGGCGTGTCAGCCAGTATGAGTGTGTCACCCCTAGCCGTTCTCTGCCTTCTTGTTGAAACGCGCATGCGACAAAAGTGGTAGAAAACGAGTAATACGAAGGATATGATACAGTATTGTCACTTGCCCGCTTCAACAACTGGTGAGAACGAGTTTGGCACCGCGCCAAACGCAGCCGCACTGACACGCCCAACCGTCCGCAGTGAACTACACTATACTTAGCGGATTATGCATAATAGGATCGTTCCTATCAATGACAATTTATAAAAGTCTGTTACGCTTGTTTGGTCGTTTGTCTGTTTGCCCTAAAATTCGGTTCTCTCTTGAGAAAACTTGAGGTCGAGTCATGTTGGGATGATTGGGGCAGGAAAGAGCGTTCGTGACAATTGCTAAGCCACCCCCTCGCCCCACACACTGGGCAGCGCATGCGACGAGCGTCACTAGCGAAATTCGTATTTTTAGAACATGCCAAGAGGGTCGCTAGCACGATTCTTATTTTGGCTCCAGAGCAGCTCCGAAACGGGATTGTGCAATAATGTCAGCAATGGCTTGAGAGACCAAATGCTCTTCTCAGAGACGGGAATCTATGCGAAAAAACTTTAGAAACGTTCTGGGATTCCTCAAGAAATCCAGTTATGAACAACCGGGATGAGCGCCCTTCGATGACCAGTGAACTCTCGCCGTTCATGTCGCACTGCGAGCTGTAGAACATCAAAGAGCGTTACGTGCGTCTCCTACGTATAACTGATATCAGGGGACAGTACAGTATGCATTACTCGCTGGTTACTAACGCTCAAGTGCGGTAGCGGAAATTTCCGCTCAAGAAGGTGGAACCGGGGTGAGTTTGTTCTCTGGATTGCTTGGACTTCTCTTCGAGGTTCCCAACAGAACGTCGGAACCGCTAGAGAAGATGAGGCGCTTGGTGGACTAGACCATAAATCGGAACTTCGAACCACTTTTAGGCCTCCGAAGACGACGAAACGGGTCGAAACGTTAGGCCAATTCAATAAAGTTCCATCTGCCAACCTCGTAAAGGCACAGAAGAACTGAAACAAATAACAGTTTACTATGCCGAGGTTACAAGAAGAGAGAAGTTGGGAACCGCTCCTCTCAGAATTCACAACTTCATTCACGAGAGAGCTCAATGATAGCAAAAATCCATGGAGAAGAGAAGCATCTGGCAAGGAACGAGCATATCTGCGGTGCGTTTAGACCCTCCCAAAGCAAGCTGGGCGTGCCTTCAAGCATGAGGTACACATTTTGGAAAGTTGTACTCAGGTTCCATAGCACTACAGGCAGGTGGTAGATTATGGTCAGCAAGGGTTCAATACTTGTATGCGAGGCATACCTGTTACGGGCGAAGCGTGCGGTGAGATAAGTTCGACCGAATTCCAAAATCTGTGGAAAGGTCCGAGAGCACTCCAGACGCTGGCAAAAGGCGAGCAAAGGTGTGCAGGAGGCGAACTGGGATAGACACGCCCACTGTGGTTACGGCATGTCTCGCGGCGGGCCGAAAGCAAAAATTCACGAATCGATTGCAGACTAGCGTAGGAACCGGAGACAGCTGTACGGAGGTTCACATGGGATGATTAACTACCGAACTCGGAAAACTTCTTTAAATGGGTGTCGCCTGCTACGAAGTTTTAATGTGCGGACCTTAGTGCGTTCGGAGATCATAAAAGAAATTTGGAGAAGAGAACCACACAGCTGGGTAACTTGTGGTGCGTTAAGGTCCGCCTGCAGTCGGCGGAGTGTGCTCTCGAACACGAGATTTCTATCTTCACTAATTCTCCACTCTTGCGGAAGAAAGAAGGTGCTTCGCCGCACCTACTTTCTTTCGCATGTTTCGATGCTCAGCTGAAACCCGGCTCTTCTCATGCTCTGTACCTTGTCAACGCCTCCTCACCATTATTTCATGCACATTAGTGGTTTTGAAAGCAGCACATATTAGGTTACTGGACAAGAATCGTGGACCATGTATACAAATAGAAAAAAAAGCCGGATATGGTGAGCAGTCAAACATGTGAAAGGAAAGTACGCGCGGTCGGATCGCGCCGGTCAAAAGAGGCCCCGATGAGCTGACAGGTGATATTATATGGGACACAGTGCGATCGCTTACTTATGACATCGCTGCGCTATACCCATGGAATCGCCCAAGAGGTGCTCATCAACTCGTATTTTCTGAATTATTTTATTTAACTTGCATATTTATCGTTCATTTCTATATGAGTTCATTTCTAATATACGACGGTATTGATGAGATGCAATAGACAGTGAATCCACAGTAAAAACATTTTTTCCAAAAAGCGTTGGTACGAGTATGATGTGTTTCTGATGAATCGGTGGCCAGGGAAGCCGATCACTCAAAGGCCGAGTCATTTCATAGACGTTCGTTGAGCAGTTTCCGAAGACAAACGCTCTGATAGTGTTGCCCGTTGTCAACCAGTGTCGGTCATTTAAATCAAAACCTGATTACTGCGTACCTCCAGGAGGAGCATATTCACTCGCTCCGTTACCACTGCGTTTTGAGAGCGAGGTGTTCTTTTCTCCCTTTCTTGTGAAGATGTTGTGCTTGTGGTGCACCTCCGCGCCAGTTTTGACTTATTTTAGATGTACGGATTGCTCGAAAGAGGCGGCTTTATGGCATCAGTGCAGATCAAGAGGTCTCAGGAGTGAGCATATCTTATCAATGCTTACTTTGCCAATAACTTTCAATTTATCGTTGTATCTAAGGGTGCGCGACTTGTTCTACGGATTGTCACAGGAAGGTCGCCAGGCTGTCATCTATAAATACCCAGAATTCCAAGAACTTCGTGAGTTCTTTCAACCAAAAATGGCAGAGATTGATATGCAGTTTCGATACACAGGGTACCCAAAGCTTATTCTTTTGAGACAGTTCCCGCGATGAAGTGTCATGGATAGCTGCTGTTCAATTATGAAACAGTAGCTGATAAGTAATTCTCCAAAAAAGAAAAAAAGCAAGAAGAGTCCTTGAAGACACCATAAACAAAATCACCCCGTGACAGTCACACCGCCTTGCTGTCCCTGTACAATTACTGACTCACAAATCGCTTTTTCACAGTCTAGTATTTGATATCTTTCGGTACAAAGGAAAGAATGCGAAAAACAAGCAAAAAAAACCGCGACGGAAAACTCGTGATGACGAAAAATGTTCAGAAGCTAGGCGTAGGAATTTAGGGTTACGGTAGCGTGCATCTTTTAGTGCAGTCGAGCTTTTGCACCAAGAAATTGCATCACTCGTGATTTTTACGCGTTTTACCTTGCGAGATGGGTTGCAGTTGACTGTATGTGCTCCTATGTAGGAAATGTAATCAAGGAGAACAGAGGGCTATGGGCACGAGCGCGCCCCGAACAAGGGAAGGATGGTAGGTCGAAGTGGCCATTTGAAATGAGATGTATACCGACTGAAAGGTCTCTGGACGGGAATTACGAAACCGTCTTCCATATCTGCTGCGGACCTCCCAGAACAAGTTACGGGCCTTTTTAGGGGGAGCATAGTGGCACAATACGAATTAGAGGCGCGAGACTTCATCGCTTGAAGCCTGGCCGTATGGATACGTTGCAGGTCTCGCGGTCACATTGTCGAGGGTTTGGATCCTTGATGCGTTTTCTGTTTTGCATTTTTTCTACAATGGTCCTATGCATTAAAAAGCATTTTTGCATAACTCTTGTGCTCGAGAATGCCGCCAAAGAATGTTTCTGAACTAATGGAGCCATTGTGAACAGCTGCTCCATGCAGAACATTCTTGGCTGTTGAATTTGTCACAGAATTCCAGCAGGTGCGAAAGCACCACTTTGGGATATAACATCTTTCAACACTATGGGAGTGATGAATGAAGGTTTCTCCCATTGTGATCTCCGCAAGATTGCCACGTCAAAGCCACGTCGTGGGAAAGCCTTTCCAAGGATACTCATCTTTACGCACAACTTCGTGTGGTTTCGGATCCAGCCATGTCGTTCGGAGGATAAAGCCATTCATCAAGGCAAGCACATTCGTTGGAGTGCATTCCTTTTGTACAAAAATAAGCTCCGTGAAGCAATAACGAAGAAATCAAGAAATCAGAAATCCAAGAATGGGCACTATTTACCCTACTGCCCCAATCATCGGAAATCTGGCCAGTTTTGACCGACTTTTTTTCCATGAGCAGAACTCGGGCCACAGGCGCCGGCGCCGAAATACCCCAAATCACCGGCGCCTGTACCGCGGGCGCCGAGAGATTTTCGGCCAAGCGGATGTGTTATTCGTATTCAGGAGGTTAAACTACCCCAGAACACAACATTCGAGCCAAGTCTGTCCACGGAAGAAAAAACTCGGTCAAAAACTGGCTCGATTCCGGATGATTGGGGCAGTATAGGGTAAATAGTTGCCCAAGGAATGTTCGGCATGGAATCGTCCACAATGGCTCCATTCGTTCAGAAACACTCTTTGGCGGCATTCTCGAGCACAAGAGTTATGCAAAAATGCTTTTAATGCACAGAGACCATTGTAGAAAAAATGCAAAACAGAAAACGCAGCAAGGATCCAAACCCTCGACAATGTGACCGCGAGACCTGCAACGTATCCACTCGGCCACGCCGCTTCGAGCGGTGAAGCCTCACGCCGCTAATTCGTATTGAATGCCACTATGCTCCCCCTAAAAAGGCCCGTAACCTTGTTCTAAGAGGTCCGCAGCAGATATGGAAGACGGTTTCGTAATCCTCGTACAGAGGCCGTACATCTCATTTCGAATGGCCACTTCGATCTACCATCCTTCCCTTGTAAGAAGGCGCTGCGCAGCGTCTTCTTACAAGGGAGGTACACTTATAAGGCCCTATCAAGCTACAACATACCGACCCGAACGCCCACCACGCCCGCCCGCCCACAAATGGGCGACCGTACCTGATGCTCGTATCGCTTCATTTGCTAAGTAAAATAGGAAGTGACCATTGAGCGGTGCGCTGCTGCGTGGATATATGGGTACATACGTCAGCCCCGGTAGCGGTTATTGGCAAGATGCTCATGGAAACTCGTCCGAAACTGATTTCGAGTCATTGAGAACGAAGGCTTTTTCTTCGCAGGATTTTGACCGTTTCACTCCGTTCTTTCGCCATTTTCCCACTATATAGCGCCCTGCTAGCATTTCAGGCCGAGTACCAAATGATCGTGCCAAGTGCCCACATAGTTTCCTTTCTAATTCCTCTAGGATGAAGCTTACTCTCACAAAGAAATGTTCTGAACTTCCCATGGAACTTCGAATAAGACCTAGTTACATCGATAGAGTCTCGAATGCTGATTACGAATATGCAGATTAAAAGTGCTACGGGGACCTCCCAGACGAGTTCTGGGCGGTCAAAGTTTGCGAAAACTCAGTTTTGGCTCGTAAGCGCTGCTGATCGATCGCTAGGCAGTGCCACCGTGGCCTAGTGGTAACGGTCTCGCTTCAAAGGCCAAATGCTCGTGGTTTGCATCTCGTTATCGCGAAATTTTTCCTTCGCCTGCTATTAGAGCTTTTACTCTAGTTTTCGGATCTTCCAATAGTTGCATCGATAGAGCCTCAAATGCTGATACGAATATGCAGATTGAAGTGCTACGGGGACATCCTAGGCGAGTTCTGAGCGGTTGAAAATTGCGAAAACCCGATTCTGGCTCGTAAGCGCTGCTGGATCGATCGCTAGGCAGTGCCCCCGTGGCCTAGCGATAACGGTCTCGCTTCAAGGTCAAATGCTCGTGGAGTTGACGGTCCAGCAGAGCAAGCAGATCAAGCATATGACGTAATCGATCGAGTATGGATTGGTCAGTATCTGCCCTCTGTGAACACATTACCCATCCGACAATTCGAAGTTTTGGCCAGAATCACAATTTGGCCAGAAACTCGTTTCTGGGGGTATTTTGACCCCCTGAGCACAAATATCACATCCGTTTGACGCGAAAACGATCACTTCCCTCGTTCAGTTGATGACCACAACAACATGAAAGGTTACGGTTAGCGTTTTTCTTTCTCAAACGGATGTGATATTGGTGTTCAGGGGGTCATAATACCCCAGAAACGGGTTTCTGGTCAAACCTTTGAATAGTCTGATGAGTAATGTGTTCTCAGAGGCCGGATAGTGACCAATCCATATCGAATGATACTACGTTACATATTTGATCTACTTGATCTACTTGCTCTGCTGGACCGTAAACTCGGAAGATTCGAAAATTAGAGTAAAAGCTTTATAGGAGACGAAGCAAAAACTTTCGCGCCAACGGGATGCAAACCCACAAGCATTTGCCTTTGAAGCGAGACCGTTACCACTAGGCCACGGTGGCACTGCCTAGCGATCGATCAGCAGCGCTTACGAGCCAAAACTGAGTTTTCGCAAACTTTGACCGCCCAGAACTCGTCTGGGAGGTCCCCGTAGCACTTTTAATCTGCATATTCGTAATCAGCATTCGACTCTATCGATGCACCTAGGTCTCCTTTTCGAGGTTCCATGGGAAGTTCATACCACTTACTTGTCAGTGTTGACTGCAATGGATGCTTTCAACGGATGTCACCAAGGAGGTAGGGCTTTCGCATTCCTGGTTAACTAATGCATTGGTCTTTCTTGGAAAAAATCCAAGGAGCAAATGTTCTTATCATTCCATTATCTGCTCTTACAAGGTGAGGATACCAACTCGCCATGGCAATCCAGGCTGGGATGTACTCCTGGAAGCACCTTTGGACGCTGATCCTTTCATTCTATAAACCAGTAACTTTGTGTGTCGGTTTGTATGTTTGTATGTATGTATGTATGTATGTATGTATGTATGTATGTTTGTCTGTCCGTCCGCAAAATACTTTTTCGAGTTCGCTGGAGGCGAAAACGACCGCTAGGCAAACCGGTAACCGACTGGGAGGATGTAGCAGTCCAATGATTTGATTGTGATAACAGCCTCCGCTATATAAGACAACCATTCGGTACACTCCGAGCCATTGCACGAGCTGCTGGCGTGGCAGCTGGACGTGTGCTCGTGCGGGGGCAGGGTGGGGGTACCGGGTCGCCCTGCCTCCCTCTCCTGCACGTGCTCAGCCGGAGCTGAGCACGTGTATGGGAGGGAGGCAGAGGGGAGGGTCGCGGGGAGGGGGTACAGTGAGGGGTGCGTAGCGCGCGTTTCAGTAGAACACCAAGGGATGAGGAAACAACCGCTAACAAAACTGCAAGCCAATCTATGTTACCGTAACGAACTAAGAAGTTGTTTTGGTTGTGATAACACTCTCCACTATATAAGAAAACCACTACACTCCGAGCCATTGCACGGGTTGCTCGCGTGGCAGTTGGACGTAAGGGGCAAGGTGGGGGGTGGAGTGGCGAGTACGGAATGGGGTGAGGTGAGGAAGGTGGGAGTTAGTATCGAGTGACCCCCTTCTCCCATCCTCACTCCCTTGCGCGTACTCAGTCGGATCTGAGCCCATGCAGGGGGAGGCATATGGATTGAATCGGGCAAACTGGGTACAGTAAGGGGATGCGTAGCGTACGCTTGGATAGGAGCAGGCGGCAAGAGAGAAGGAAAGAACCGCTAGCAAAACTGCAAGCTAATCCATGTTACAGCAACGAACTAAGAAGTTGTTTGGATTGTGAATCGCTCCCGCTATCTAAGCCAACCACTGTGATATACTCTGTGCTACTGCAGGAGCTGCTCGCTTGGGAGCTGGACGTGAGCACGAGCAAGGCGGTGGTAAGAACAGTGGCGGCGTAGTGTCCCTATGTTGCATGGCGGCTGCATACCACGTGCGGGAGTGGGTGCCGGTTAAATAGGGTCAGTGGGATATGATGTGGTGAGGGGATACCAGATGAGAACGGCGATTTCGCGATTAGGAGCACATAGCCCCTGCGGCGGTAAGGCGTCTACGGTTGCGACAAGATGGGAAGAAAATGGATCGACCGCAATCGGAACTGAACCGATTAATGTTGCATTATCAAATTGTGGTAGCGTTTTGATAGTCATAACACCCTCCACAACATAACACAACCATTTAGTGCACTCAGAACCATTGCACGGGCTATTCGCGTAGCAGCTGAGTGTGACCTGTAGGGTGGCTGAGCGGGGAATAGCTGAGGTTAGTTTGGGGATAGGTGAGGTGAAGGGGTACCATATTGGCGCGACCGACGCTCGCCTGAACAGGAGCACGCAGCGACTGCGGAGACCGAAGAATCCGTGGCTGTCATAAGATGGGGAGGAGAGTAATCGATTATCCATGACCAGATTTTGAACTTTTCATTATGAAAGTGCCCTGCGATCATATGGGCGTTTCTACATTTATTTGATTAGAAGACAGCGGTTAGTCACCATGAGAGCATCATAAATGCCTAAGACAGTAGTATCGCCCTGCTTATGCCTTACTTTGCTCCTTTCTTTCACGAGTTAAGAAGTGAGGCTCTAAAGCAGTTGCATGAGCCCGGCGAAGCCGGGCTTCCAAGAAGGAGGAGAGCTCGGCGTTAGCCGGGCGATCCGACTGGTTTCAGATCTAATTTGCAAACTGTTAAACGATTCTAGGAGAGAAGTTACGGATCTTTTTCCTACTGTGCTCAACCATTGCGGTGGGCCCCCTGCCATACTTTGCGCTTGTGAACCCCTCATGACACAAGGGTGTGGCTTAGTGGCGCAGCAGGCAGGTGGGTGGGCATGTAGCGGTTGGACAAAGGTTCTTCGGGTCGTTGCTGCCTTTCGTAAATTTGCTTTTCTTGAAATGTATGCTAAACACCTAGAAAGTAGTTTTACGTACCAGTTAGGATATCAGGGGCCCATTCTGCTCCTTATCGACCCCTGTGAACAAATTTGGGTAGATATTTCATTTCGACTTCAATGCAGCCTTATTTGGGGCATATACATATTGCTGTAACTAGAGCGGAACATTAAGCGAGCACACAGATAGCT